>JALPQI010001505.1:0-128752 GCA_025490895.1 Thaumatotibia leucotreta
ATTTAAGTAAAAACTATAGTGTCATCATCATCAGCCTATGATAGTCCACTGCTGGACTGTGAAGAATGTGTCTACTATGATGACGCTGCTGCCCATCATCAATCTTTTATCAAATGGTCAGTGACACTTCAATCCCTTAGTCGACTCTTACGAAAACTATAGTATATAAGTATAGTTTGTCCCAATCCCAATTGTATTATCAATTTCTTTATTTTTTATCTTTCCGAAAGGGACAAAAAATACTTAGTCGCTTGCTAAGTTAAGAGACTTTTATGAATAAGGGGGTAAGAGTTTAATAATTATCATTTCATTACCTACTGAACTGAAATTCTAGAACAATCGGTAACTATAGTTAGGTATTCATACCTATCCGAACTCTGCAAAATGGCATCGCTCCCAACCGCTAATTAAAAACTAAAGGGCCATAGACAAGATTTGGCGGGAACCGCGCATCGAAATGTCAATAACGGAACATTTGTCTGAGCTCTCGAAACCATGGAGTGCCCACATGCTGCCAGTTCATTTTGTTCAGTTGGCTTTGCACTTTTCACTCTGTGGTCAGGTTTTATTAAACAACTGGCCGAAAACGCTCTTTTCATTTGAATTTGATATTATTTTCGAGGTCATATAGCCCTTTCAATGATTTTAGTGGGGCTTTCTACAGAAAACTTTTTTTTGGGAAATGGGTGTTTTTATACATTTTCCGTAGTATAGGTATAATAAAATAAGTAAGCCATACTTATAGGTATACCTAATAAATAACGTGAAGTGGTTGCGGCTATCAGTAATGCTACTTATTGATTATTTCACAGTAGGTAAGTTTGGTTTTTAAATTAATGTATTATGCAACTTATGGATGTTTATTGAAGTTTATTGCTTTCATAGGTACCTAGGTTTTAATTATTAAAATGCAATAAAGGGTAAGATTGAGTATCTATTTATGAATATACATAATATATTTCATATATCACTTATCTATGAGTTAATATGTGTGTGTACACTTATTAAGCATTGCATTTAGATATTACCACAAATTATGACCAACATTATGATGATAGTAGTCGTATTAAAGACAGGTTCAAATCTGATACATTTTATGCTTATTTAATAACTACATTACAGTATTTGTACCATAATACCATTTAACTAGGAGATCACTGGAGCTTACTACTGTTACATACTTGCATTAATAGTACAAACGTTCACAACATTTAACGATTAATATCGTAAAACTATATTTTTAGTTACATTGCATCGCTATGAACTAGGTAAAGGACGCAATTTTAGGGATTAGTAGAGCGAAACGATCGGCCATCTTAATTCATAGAGAGCTTTTATTATACTTGAAACATAAAACTGATAGATTCAAGGTATAAACAAAGTCACGTAAATTTTATATATGTACATTACAAAAGGTGTACTACACTTGCAGGGTGTTAACAAACTGGCGATACAAGATAATATAACTTTTCCTAACTAGTACGGAAAAGTAAACTTTGCGCACGCTTCGCGTGCGTTAATTTCTCTTTTTAAGGCACTTGTTATGAGAAAAGTCGTTCGATATACTTGTAAAAACTTCTTTTTAACTCGGGTGATTGTCGCCCTCGTTTCACTCGGGCTCCAACTTTCACCCTCGTCGAAAAAAAATTTTTTTGCCCTTGCATCGAAATGTACTATTATCTAACAATGTATGTATGGGACCATAGGAAAAAAGATAAATTATTTTCCATACATTTTACTCTACCTATCTCAGTTTTCAAGTTTTGCTCTGCAGTAAAATTTGTTCAAAATCATTTAAACGAATTTCCTGATCTTGAGTCACCATTTTGTTACCACTCTGTATGGGTAAGGCCGCGGATTTTGACGAATTCCGAGCTTAAAATTTGTCTTGCTCATAAAACAAAACTGATAACATCTAGAGAACTCTGATCAATTTTAAAATATTCCTCTATAGTACGGTCAAATCGTACATAATTTTACCCTAAACTCGCAAATCAAATAGTGTCGCTGCATTTTTGGTATGTTGTTTAGACACCATAGGACAGTATAAAACCATATTTTGCAAGCAAAAAAAAAGTTGTGCTAGCTGGGTAGTACGTGAAAAACTGCGAAATTTACGGCCATTTTTTAGTTTCTGATTTTTATTTAAAAAACCTTTCGTTTTTTGATATCATATGTAAATAAACGTTTAAAGACTAATAAATTTCCAACAAGTTTAGCTAACATGCATTACCGTAGGTCTTATAGTTTCAGAGATTCGAGACTTTAAAAAGTACCCCTCTTTGTAATCTAGATAAAATGTTGTGTTTTGCTAACGTTTTCGACTTAATTTCGCCTCACCTAATTACGCTACGAAAAACATGCAATAATGACCTTATAGCGCTCTTAATATTCTTTAATTTAAGGGTAAAATTAGGTCTGTGAACTTTGTAGTTGAAAGTATAAACCCGAAATTCCAAAGGCAGGAGGCCCGCTATCTAAGTTTTTCATACAAATCGCAAGTCGAGTTGCAAAGCTGCAATTTTGGTATATTATAAAGGCCTTATAGATTTATACGAAAATGCATATTAAAAGAAAAACAAAAAAATAATTTGGGCATAGGACGTAAAAAACGGAAAAAAAATCGCACTTTTTTTAGTTTTTGACGTTTAACTAAAAATCTATTACCTTTTTGATACCGATTGCTATAAAATTAAGAAAGAAGATTAAATTTGAAAGGATTTGAGTTAAGTTGCATCACCGTAAGTTATATATATTTTGAAATACGCCATTTCATAAAGTGCCCTTTTATCAAAACATAAACAAATTTTAGGTTACGTTAAAGCTATTCACTAAATAATTATTGGCAAAACGTTCGCGCTAAGAAAAAAAAGTAATTGTAGATAATAACTACATTAAATTTGGAACAAATTGAACCGATAACAATTACTGTAAGTCTTATAGTTGGGGGTATACGAGGCTTCAAAACATGCATTTGTTTTCTTAACTTAATGAAGGGCATATTTTGAAATGTCGTATCTCTAAATCTATATAATTTAGGGTAATGCAAGGTAGCTCAAATCCTTTCAAATTTAATATTCTTTCATAGTTTTATAGCAATTAGTATCAAAAAGTTATAGTTTTTTAGTTAAACGTCAAAAACAAAAAAAAGTCCGATTTTTTTCAGTTTTTTACGTCCTATACCTAAATCCTTCTTTTTTTCTTCTTGTAGTATGCATTTTCGTGCATCCCTATAGAGCCTTTATAACATATAAAAATTGCAGCTTTGCAACACGACTTGCCATTTGTATGAAAAACTTAGATAGCGGACCTCCTGCTTTTTGAATTTCGCGTTTTTAGTTTCAATTACAAAGTTTACTGACCTGATTTTACCCTTCAATGAAAGAATATTAATTGCGCTATAAGATAATTATTTCATGTTTTTCGTAGCATAATTAGGTAAGGCGATATTAAACCAAGAACGTTAGCAAAACTCAACATTTTATCTAGTTTACAAAACAGGGTACTATTTGAAGTCTCGAATCTCTGAAACTATAAGACCTACGGTAATGCATGTTATCTCATCTTATTACAAATTTATTCATCTTTAAACGTTACCTAATACATATTGTCAAAAAACGTAAGGTTTTTTTTATAAAAATCAGAAACTAAAAATAGACAGTAAATTTCACAGTTTTTCACGTATAACGCAGCTAGCACAACTTTTTTTTGCTTGCAAAATGTGGTTTTATACTGCCCTATGGTGTCTAAATAACATACCAAAAATGCAGCTTTACTACATGTTTTGCGAGTTTAATGTACGATTTGACCGTACTACTATGCTCAGTTACATGTAATCAAATGAAATAGCCAATTTAGCTCTTTATTTAAAATTAATAAATAAATATTTCTGCCAAAAACGTAACATAAGTCGAGTAATTTTTTCGACTACGAGTACTTCAAACTTTTTTTTTTCATATTATTAAACTTGTCAGCATTAAATGTTTGATTTTAAACCAAATTAGAATGATAAACGATTGCTTCGTTCATTAAGGACTTATGATATGTGAACAATTTTACTGTTTTCTTTCCCTTTACTTTTTGGGTCACCGATTCCAAACTTACGTTACGATACTTTCGTAACGCTTTTTTAAGGTCATATTTAAGCCAATGTTGGTAGAAATTTGTTTATCGACACTAGCAACTCTTATTCTAGTAGGGCGACACCCATAAGCACACTCACTCCCATTAATTTGTTAACAAATGGTTGTCACAGTGCACGCGGCGAAAGTTTTAGCAAAAAACGTCTAAAGTGGAAGTGTGATTTTTACGGTAAGTAGTGATTATTATTAAACGGCTGTTTTTTCATACGAAAGGGTTTAGTTTCAAACGTCAGTAGCATGTATTATTATGTTCAGATTGCAATTATTTACCAAGATAATCAACCTTTTTTCAAATATACGTTACACTTATGTTACGAATACGTTACATTTTTACAAAACGTAACGTATTTTTTATGTTACGTAACGAAAATATGTGGTAAAGGGAAGTGCACACAGAAATTTACTGATTTCAATGAGTTTTATTAGATTTTGAATGACAGCATACTGTAACAAGTGTTTGCGAAACAAATCAAATTATTTTGTTATTTAGGTATTTTGATTTGCGTTTTTTTAAGTAATTAGCTTTTTCCAGTGGGTAATTTTACCCCCCTAGGGCTAATGAAATACAGTATAATTATTAACACGTTTAATACTGTTAATTAATAACAGTTAAATTTCCATTTAAGCATTTATGGTGATTTATTTAGTTTATTTAGTTCCAAAGATTATGGCATTAAAACATTTATAAATCCTGTTAATTTAAGTAATTACTAAGTATGAGAAATTACATTATATGGGTTGATTATTATATCTGATTAAAACAACTATTTAGTGATAAAAATATGTTTTTTTTACGACCTTTATTTAATCAGAGTTCATACCAGTATGAGCTGAGCTTTATAGTTACTTTCGTTGCGTTTTATGGTAACGTAACGTATTTTTTTTATGTTATGTCTGTGTCACATTCGTCAAAATCCGCGGCCTTACCCGTATACATACAATCAAATAGAGGTTACACAAGAGGTGGCCGTATAGCTAAAGAGCGATATCTTCCAAACAACCTAAAGGTAGCGAATGAGTAAAAAACTATCAAAATTATGGGGTACAGTCGAGTGCATTAATATACAGACACATTTGTAAGGGATCAGTATGGAGAAGTGTATATGTGATATATATATTAATGCCCTTGACTGTACAGTCGCTAGAGATACAGTGCTCAAAAATATCTGAACATGTACTCGAGGGGCCATGGCAATAGAGGCCTGTAGCCTTACCATGAGTTGGACAGTAAAATTTACTGATTATTATTATTATTATTTTTTTTTTTTCCAATAAGTTTCACAGCATAACAGTAAAAACCAAATCACTGTGAACTAAAAAATTACAAAACAAATAGGTACTTAAAAACTATTTCAATTTGGGTGACGACGTAACGACGTGGCTCCGTTGCGTTGTCTGATCTGACGTAGCATTCGGCAGATTGCCCCTGAACTGCCGAAACACGACGCCCTTCGGCCAGAAGTCGGCACTCGCGATGGTGTCCTGCAGCGGGCGCGGCACGCGCACCACAAACGAGCTGAAGTGCACGTAGTGGCGCGACCGCAGCTGCTGCACCCTCAGCGCGAAGCCAGTCTTCCGGCGAACATACTCCACCACATCATCAGGCACAGCGGAGTAATGCAGGCGCGAAACATAGAGCGCCTTACACGGTGTTGCGACCCGCAAGCCGGAATTAACTGGCTCGGCGGTGCCACATAAAGTTTTCCGAGGCGCCCTGCGCGCCTTGCTCTTCTTTTCCACCAGTGTGAATCCTGATAAATACGTTAGGTTTTACCAGATACTTAATGCATTCTATAAGCCTGCTTTAGATACGTATAGAGTAAAAGTAGTGGTGCCAGACGGGTTTAACGTTTCGGTACGCAGACTTCTTGTAAATAGTACGCCAGTTCAAGTTTGGGTACACGGCCAAATGCCGCCAAAGAAAAAAAATCGCAACGTCATAAACGTCAACACAAATCGCTAAAAAGAACATGTCCGATTTTGCCTTGACTAATTTAACATCAGTAACGCCCGATTTGTTTGTGTTTTGCGGGTTTTGCGTGTGGTAGACGTATTTTTTGGGTGCGTTCCTAAATTGTCATCGAAAAAGTTAAAAATTAATTGTTCTATTCAAGAGAAGTAAAATTACAAAATAGTACGCTAACGAGGGGCCGCACATAGTGTGCCACTAAGAGGGATAGACATAGTCACTTACTACTAAGAAGATACTTGTGTGTGTGGCACTTAGACTTAGCATCTAACACACACACACACAAAAAATAGTGGCACAGTGATAAGGACGGACGATTATCGTTCCTTTTCACTTCCACTAGTAAAAAGTTTCATAAGACCATCCCTTTCGTTCTTGCTATTATTATTACGTTGTCAAACCATATCCATATTCTAAATCCATGTACGCTAAACGGCTGATGAGTACGCGGGTACACAGGACCATAAAATAGTACACCATTCGTACTCTTGGGTACTCATTGGCGTAAAACCTATAAGTAACGTTATCGATAATTGCAAAGTTAATGGTATGGCTAATGCTCTGATGTTTGTTGACACCCTTGCCTGAAGACGACTAAGTATAAAGCTGTATTTTGACCAAACGAGCATTCGCTCATTCTATCCCCCACTCTATGAAATTCGTACATTACACAAAACGTGATTCGTCGAAATTAGTTAGTGGGGGATAGAATGAGCGAATGCTCGTTTGGTCTAAACTAAATGCACATTTAGAGCATTATAGACTCATTACCTAGGTACCTACGAAATTGGTGCTTTAGGAGAATTTAGGGGAAAGTCTTTTTTCTGTAAAATCAAAACCAATAAAGGTGAATGCAGACCAAAAGAGCATTCGCTGTTCTATCCCCCACTCTACGAAATCAACGAATCACGTTTCGTGTAACGATCGATCATCGAATTTCGTAGAGTAGGGGGATAGAACAGCGAATGCTCTTTTGGTCTGCATGCACCTTTATTGAACACCACTAATGCGTGTTTTTTTATTTGTTTATATTTCAGAAAACTAGGTACTATTATAAAACTCGTATTTTGAATCACATGAATCGACAGCATAATTATTATGGCAAGAGACGTTTTCAAGGCATATTTTTTAATATGAATTAAGAACAATAAAATGTGTAGGTTTCACACACATTTGTTGTTATGCTTACGAGTATAGTGCACTGTTGAAAACGTAAAAAAAAGTGTTTTACTATTTAGATCATAAAATAAATTTTAAAGTACGGATTAACTTGAACGTACGTATAGTTGAATTATCGAGAAGATGGAATTGCATTTGTAGTAGTGTTACTAAAGCAACACTTTTAAAGTGAACCTTGTGTCTTTACAATTAGGTTTACTATTAGTCGAAAAATGCCAATACATGAGTCGATAAAACACACACAATAGCTCACAATACATTGTAAATACGCGATACCACTACATATGCAATTCCATCTTCTCGATAATTCAACTATAGTTAAGAGAAAAGGATCCAACCTCTGAAATTTGTCACTGAGATTAGTTTATTTTTCTTTTTGACATAAGTTTTAAATTTAGTTGGCAGATTTTTGTGGACTGGGTTCTTTTCCTTAACTACGCCCAACTAATGTCCATATCTGAAAACGCAAATTTCATAGGTAACGATGACCCAATATTGCAATAAAGACCTAAGACAACGTTTTCTAGAAAATTCAATGAATGTTTGGGAGCCAATCGTCTAAATATCTAATTTCTACGTTAGGGACGCAACGCGAATATTAATATTATAATACAGTAAAGGGCGCTGTAAGGTGTGGTGTGGTAATGGTGTACGGAACATCCAAAAGTCAGGCAATATCGTTTCAAATTCAGTGCCGCCATACGCCGTCCGGACATATAACGTGATATAGTACATAATATATAGGGAACATCGAGATGTACATATGGAGGGTTATTCTGAAGCGGAGGATGGGATATTGTTCGATTGTTTGGATTCGATGTAAAATATTTGAGATTCATGTTTATAGAAGTCATCGGTGGTTTAATAATAAGAGGCTACATAGTACATATATGCATGTCTTGTATTTGAAACGATTGTAAAATTACAATATGAATGTATTCCCCAACTATTTATTTAATAATCCGTAAAAAAACTATTTATTTAATAATCCGTAAAAAATGTATGGAAAACAATGTCATGGGTGTTTTAATTAATAAGGTATTCAAAAGTATACTTACAAAAATCGAATTCCTTTCTACCTAATTGCATTTTTTTAATACTTTGTCTTGAGACGCTGCTGGTACAATTGCTATATTTATTAAAAGTCGTACTAATCCATCACATGAGCATGATGTGACTAAAACAATCTGTACGAGAATCTGTACCTTACATCAATTTTATATGTAATAACTGTAATAAGGGGTATGTTTTATTTATCCAGCTGCAATACATAGGTATAGCGGTGCCGTGTGGTGACGGCAATAAGAATACATTTGTTACCACCCCAACTCCTCCTGTGGGTGTCGTAAGAGTCGACTAAGGGATTGAAGTGTCACTGACCATTATTTTATAAAAGGTTGATGATGGGCAGCAGCGTCATCATAGTGGACACATTCCTGCGATCGCCAATCCGCTTGCCCAGCGTGGCGATTATGGGCATTTACCTCCTAATGCGTTTATACGCATAGTTAATAGGAGAGGTCTACGTCCAGCAGTGTACTATAATAGGCTGATGATGATGATGATGATGATGCATAGGTATGCTAAGAGTATATTTTTGATAAGAAAGTAAAGGCACGTCGAGGTCGAGACACCTTCACTTTAATTAAGTGCAGAGTCTAGCAGTAAATGATCATTGCAATGCAAGTATTATTGTACTTTAGCGTCTGTAGCTATAATTTTTCGCTACGAGCTACGGCGTAGACAAGCTACGCATCAAAATTTGATGCGTAGTTCAACATTGTTGAACGTAACTTTCAATATTGGCATATTTTTTGAGTGAATTTCAATTTATTTGTCTATCGAATTATCTCTTGTGAATTGGAATTAGTTGATAAAACTTGTTGTTTATATTTCTAGTACTTGTTTTCGTATTTGTATCTACAAATATGAAAACCAGTACTCAAAATATTACAATAATGAAACCGAAAAGTTGCAGAATAGATCTCTGCTACAGCAGCCGGGGGGGCGTGCGGCGTGCGGGAAGGAGATAAGCGGCTTACAGACCGGGACGGAACCATGCGGGTGCTCCGCAAGAGCGAGCGGGACGGGCAGAGTTTACTATATACAGCTGCTAACTTTACTGCGTACCGTAACGTTGGTACTTCTGATAGAAAATGGCGTATGACGTTCCATTCTTTCTACGATTACGAGTCTTATCGGGTTACGTTAAAGTCGAGAATGGCTTGCAGACATTTTGGCGGGTAAGCGACTAGTGTTGCTAGAATAAAATAAAAATACATTTTCCAGGGAATATCTACGGTACAAGTAAAGTTTGCGTCCGCTATAGCTATGTAGAGCACAATTTACCGTGGCGTCTAAACAGCTAATTTTAAAAGAACTGGCTGGAGACAAATTTGAAGATTTCTTTTTTCAAAATGGCGGTTGTTTGTGTTTTAGCGTTTAACCATAGTTTCTGAATAATTAGGCCCACTACCATTATAATCATGTATACGTACTTATTATTATATGCTCATTATAATTGAAACATGTATATAGCGTAATTCCTTAATAATCAGATTCGTTTACGGTGTCAATTGCCACTTTGTTCTCTAAGTTTTAACTGGTGATTATGCTATTTTGTTGAATATATATATAAATATACAGGGTGGAACGGAACGACGATCTTTCCCGCCACCGACCGAGTCTACGAACCATTACGATGAACTTTCAGTATGGGACCAACATCGAAAACGTACATCGAAAATTGACTTTTCCATACTATTGAGCTCTAACTAATCAGTCACTTTGTATGAGGGGTTAATTTTTTTAAAAGATATTTCGATGTTGGTACTATACTGAAAATTCATCGTAATGGTTGGTAGCGGGAAAAATCGTCGTTCCGTTCCACCCTGTATATAGCTAGTTAATTTTCAACAGGTGTATTTACTTGTACCTACCTATATAGTTAACGGCTTAATTATAACAAAATTACAATTACCAATTTGTGATTTGAAAGTCATATACCATAACCCATAGTCATAACCCGTAGACGCATGGGTAGTTTCGTAGAACGGAAGAATTACGTTTTGTTTCACCATACTTACACTACTTACAGCTCTTGACTAGTCGTAAGTAAAATATGGCTTAGTATTTAGATTTAATAATAATGGCATGGTTCCTAAGAACACATTTCGATATCTCTCAAGGTGCGGTTAAACTAAAAGAGCATTCGCTGTTCTAACCTCCCACTCTACGAAATTCGATCGGTACACAAAACGTGATTGGTTGATTTCGTAGAACGGGCGCTAGATCAGCGAATGCTCTTTTGGTTTAAACGCACCTTCATAG
Source organism: Thaumatotibia leucotreta (assembly GCA_025490895.1). Lineage (NCBI taxonomy): Eukaryota > Metazoa > Arthropoda > Insecta > Lepidoptera > Tortricidae > Thaumatotibia > Thaumatotibia leucotreta. Next base: position 10,621 of record JALPQI010001505.1, read on the forward strand.
TTTGTAACTTCCCCATACAAAGTCAAAGGGCCGGCGGCGGCACTGAAGTATTGAAAAATATAATGTCATTATTTAAAAACAATGCATATTATAAGTTTTAGATATATTATCATGTTTATTATATTATACAATGTATATTTTGAATGTAACTATTGACTTGTGTGATTAATAAATGATTATCTATCTATCTATCTATTAGTAACATTTACTATTTAAGAGCTACACAACCGATATCCAAATGAAAATAACGAAATTTTATTTTGAAGGCACATTTATCAGCATGCTTACGCATTTTTTCTATAGAAAATATCAGATTAGTATGGAACCGCGTCCAGCTTTCCGCATGCGTGCGCCTGCTTACACGTTTCATACTAGCGGCATCGTAAAGCTAAGTTCACATTTGTCTGTCGTGTTGTGTTATGATGCTCTCTGTCGTGATGGCTACCTTTCACATTTATATGACGTGCTGTGACGCATTCTGACGCAATTTTATATCAGTTCGTTCTCAGCACTCGGATAGCTCACACGTTCGCAATATTCTTTCAAGAATCATCCGAATCAGATTCCGATTTTGAAGATGAATTGCATTTATTGGCGCTGGCTACGCTCTTACAAAAGAAAGAAAGAGAAGGAGGTACTGGATTCATGCAGTAAATAAAAAGAGAGAAACTAAAGGCGAGTTTCATTGTCTCGTTAAGGAGCTCGAGAGTGATCCTGAAAAATTTCATCAGTATTTTAGAGCGTCGAAGGCACAGTTTGCAGCTCTGACACGTCACGACACGACACTGGCGCGTTCACACTGCTGTGCCGTGTCGCTTCCCCGCCCCCCGTACCTCACCCGGTCTGACGCGGACCGGGATCGCTTATGACGCGACACAACACACGCCGTCACAACACAGTGCATCAGATAAATGTGAATGCCACGATATTAAATACTTGAAACCGATACCGTTCTGATGCGTCACAACACAACACAACAGACAAATATAAACGCGGCTTTAGAAGTCGTTTTTGACAGCTCACAATAGTGTTGTGAAACGCTCGATTTTACCGTCGTAAAATTTTCAGTCAAGTGCGAAAGGGCGTTAGATCTGGTACTTGCCATTGAAAAAGTTTAATTAAAAAAGTGTTAGGTAATCCGAATTAAAAAAGTGTTTGGTAATCTTACTTAGAATCATTAGCAGGCAGCGAAACTTTGGAGCCGGTGACGTCATAATGACGTAAAGTCGCATTTAGGTAAGATGTTTTATAGGACGAATAGGACGTGACCTCTATAAGCAAAATTCATAGCAAACCACTCCCAACCCACGTTGGCAAACTTGCGTGCTGCTAGCTCAGAGTACAATGTAGATATGCCAAATAGAGAAATGCCGTAAATACAGTATATAAACTCACTAAAACCATTTATTAAAATCAGAGCACATCTAGGTGATAAATAACGTAGTGGTATATAAATTATTATTCTACGAAAAATAAAATTATACGTGATTTTATAATTGAATTTGTAATTATTATGTGCTTACTATTATTTTAACATAATTTTAATTTTTTATTTATTTTTATGATGTAACTAGTAAGTGATTTGGTGTTAATACTAGCTTATGTGAATAAATACATTGAATTGAATAACAATTATGACATTTATCTGGTTGTCAAGTTCCACACAGTCTGTAAAGCCGCGTATCCACCGGGCACACGGGCTCGCGAGGACCTGTCGAAACCATGACAAACTTTTAGAAAATATGTGCGTACCTACTATTATAGCAATTATTCGTACCTCCATGAAAAAAGGTTTACTTATTTATTTCGATTGACGTATCGGTAAATTGCAGCAACAGCAGTAACATCACTATTCCGTTCAGGCAACAATGAAGTTTGACATTTGCTCCATTATACCAACTGTCAAATTTTTACAGAACTTCATGTGCAAACAAACGTCAAAAACGACTTCTTACAATGCCTCTACTGTAAACGGCCCATTTTATTAGTCAAAATGCGTACGCATGCTGATGTGCCTTCAACCTATTGGTGCGATCCAGCCGGATAGAAACTAAGTTCACGATGATAACATTGATAACGTAGCGGCAGCTAATAGTAGGGCTACTGCTATCCGAACGTTGTATTCTTAGCGTTAAGACCTCCTGATATTTTTGAGAATAGCTTCAAAAACGATGAAAGAAGTTTTTTTTCAATAATAAGCGCTAGTTGTTTGTAAACACGAAGTGCTACTTGTTTTTCCTCTAATCATAATGGCAAAAAATAGTTTCATAAGTAGTATTTAAAAAGTACTTGCCTTCACTGATTTGTAGTGTTCGAATCACAAAAGTCGACTCGTGTTTTATCGTGCTTTGTATGTTTACATTTTTTCTAGTGCAATAAAGAATTACTGACCAAGTACGATCTAACGATACCAATGGCAGGTGGCATCTACAAATAATCACAAAGCAAACTTGCAACTACCCGCGTGGCGAAGGCAGTCAGGATTTTTGTCAATTCCTCCCGTGGGTGTCCTAAAACTACGGGATTTTTTAAGTGTCACTGAACTGACGATTACATTATTATTTATTTGAGATTGATTATTGGCAGCAGCGTCATCATAATAGACACAATTCGTAATACTGTGCTACTGCGATCGCCAACCCTCTTGCCCAGCGTGGCGATTTTGGGCATTACTTACTAATGAGTCGCTACGCATAGGTAATACGAAAGGCCAAAGTCCAAGAGTGGACTGGAGAATCTTGATGATGATGAAACTTACAAGTATACCAATCGTCGGTGGAATTAAAAAAAGTAAACAAATAATATTTGTTCTGAACTCTATGCCACTGTCAGACGTGTTATTAGCTTAAGTGAGGGTGACAATCTGTGACTGCTTTTTAACCGTTTTTTGAGGCACATGTAACTAGGTTAGACAGAGTGTCTGAAGTAGCTATGGCTCCCTTCAGTCGTGTTTTAAAAAATTGTCTCTCATTTCGAATTTCATGTTTTTCGCACTTGTGTCGTAATGTACCTACTATAACAGGTTAACTGGGATCTTTTTATTTAGTCCACAAAAAAATATATAATTTGGTAATATGTGTATTTTATTTCCACTAAGTATTACCTCATATTTTTTATTTCGAGACCATCATAAATATCATAACAAGTCTATGAAAACGATTAACCTAATGGATGAAATAATCCTGGGACACATTGTTCACCTGAAAGGATCGAAAAAGCTCGTGTTTTTTAAATCTAAATGGGCATAATATAGAAATACTTTAATTGAAACGAAATGCTGGGGTAGAGAAAACAGAAATTCCTAATTATACTTCATCATCAATATTATGGGATTGAAGTGTCACTGACCATTTTACAAGATTGATGATGGGCAGCAGCGTCATCAGCTTGCCCAGCGTGGCGATTATGGGCATTTACCTCCTAATGCGTCTATACGCATAGTTAATAGGAGAGGCCTACCTCCAGAAGTGGACTAACATAGGCTGATGATGATGATGATGATGATGATGATGAAACAAATATGGCTGACTTTCCACAGCATTTGAAGTCTTCGAGACATATCGTGAAACATGTTTACAGATATATATTTTTGCGTTAATACAATAGTACTAATTTTAATTAAACTAAAAATATAAGGTTCTAATTTATTAGTTGCAGATATTTTAACACATGATACTTTAAATTAAAATAATTAACATTAAATATAAATTAAGAAATCTTTTCATGTAACTTTTTTGATTTCATTTTAGTAACAAAAAAATATATAATTTCGTCTAAAAAAAATCATCATGTGCATTATCACATGTCACAATAACACTGTCTGTCATGTCATCAAATGACACAATCCAACGGAAAATAACATGACATTGACAACCAAGTATTTAATTTATCGACATGAAGTAGCCAGTTTCAGTTAAGTGGTACGTAAAAGAGGTACTAGAACCTGTTCAATGAGTTTTCATTTAATAATCACATAAACAGGGTGTCTTTACGTAGCAAATTTGTTTTTCCGTTTTCTCCAAAAAAACATCGTAAAAGCTATAATGTTTCACGGTTTAATATACTCCAGAGACAGAGTACTATCAGCTGTAAAAATATCTGCATCTAATAAATTAGGCCCTCATATATGTGAACCCAAGTTTTAAGGTTTTAATCATCATGATTGTGTTATATATATTATATTTTTTATGGAATTGGAGGTAAGTGAGCAGACATGTCGCTTGATGGTAAGCGTTCACCGTCCCCCATGGACACCCGTAACACCCGTAGTATAAATAAGTTTGTTGACATTTTAATTGTATTCTACTGAGGAAGGTATACATTGCTAGGCGGACTGTATGCTTGTTTGCCACCGACGTGAACAGTCGACCGACATCGCGCGGGGCTTCTGTCATTGAACCCGGTGTTTGGTTACACGGTTAATCTATACCCAGTGTTGGCTAGAAATATTATGTTGTTTCATGACGGTGAAAGAATGTGCTCAGTAGCCGCACTTTGCAAGTATCGGTAGGTAACGATAACGAGGTTCTACAGTCTACATGATACGTAAAAAGCAGGCCATAGCGCTCGCTCCAATATGTCAGCGCTCGCGATATGTAATAGAATGCATTACGTATCGAGTAAAACCTAACGTAGGTATCGTTTACCTACTTTCCATCATATGTAGGGTTGCCAACTAAAGATCACTGATATGCGGGACATTCGCGAATAAATTGAGGGACCTCGCTATAAAATGCGGGACATGAAGAAAGACATTGACATTAAAAAGCAGTGCTTAGTTTCAGATCGGTTTAATTTAAATGCAATCATTCATATTTTGATTTAGTTGTATACACGGTCAGTGCACGGTGCTCGCGGGCTATAGTCACGGACGTCGTGGTACATTCAAATTAACATGATGCTATCTTGAATTGCTTTCATTTACGTATTCATATTACTATTTTAGTATTTCCAGTTTAGTATTCCCTGAAAAGCGGGACAATCGGCGTCCCGCGCGAAGCCTTTGCGGGACGCATACTTTAGGGCCCCAGAAACGGGACGTCCCGCATATAGCGGGACAGTTGGCAACCCTAATCATATGGTACAGTACAGCTACTGAAGTTTGATATGTTGAAAAACTCTGAGAGAATAGATCAAAAATATCTTAGGAAATCTATTTAATTACACAAATCGACTTAGTAAGCTCAAGGATACAAGGATTGTGTTCTGAGTAGAGCATGAAATATCGGAGGGTTTTCTAAAAACCGATATTTTTTCGATGTTAAAATTTCAAGTAGTAAGTTGGAGGGAAAAAAGTAAATAACTTAATATAATACGTTTTTGGGTACTGGGTACAGTCACCGGGGATAGTATCTTGCGCTGTGATGGTACTGACGGTGCTTTTATGTTCAGTAAAAATATGATTGTGTCAGTAATTTTTGGGGCCTTCATAACGCAAGAAACTATTGCTTAGTGACTGTAGTAAGCGACGATCTGTATAATACATAGATTGAAGTATGACTCACGAAGATTCAATATTTTTGTGATTGATACACAAATAAAAAAAACTCTCCAGGATTCGAACCTGGGACCTCCCCTACCTCCAGCTTCGCAGGCAGGCTCGCTACCGGCATCTCTAAATTAATTAATTAATTAATTAATTTAAATATATTTACACAGCATTACAGTAACATAACTAATACACCGTGAAACTAAATACAATTAACAAAATACACTGGACACTCTGTCATCAATCCTCTCGCAGAATCGCAAGCATTCACGACAAACAGCCATCCACCGCCACGCGTGCAGTAGTTAATGTCATATAAGAATAAGACCAAGTTAAGCAACGCCCGAATGGGATTCGAACCCATATCCTCAGTTTTCGCGTCTTATGTCTTAATCATTCGGCTACCCAGTCTCAAAGACGGGTCGATTTTCTTGGGTATAAGTAAGTATGCAATCTCTAATCCCCATCTCTTCAATCTCATTTCCAATCTCCAACTGGGTGACGTAAGAGTCAACTAAGGGATGAATGTGTAATTGGGCAATTCCCTGTGTGTGGTGGTGATACCCTGGCGCCGTCCCATATTCCAAGCACAAGAGTTAGTGCTGGTGTGGCGGCATCTTTATCAGAAGACCTCAAGCGTCACAGTAACAGATGTGCGTACTATAGAAAAAATGAACTGCGAAAGACTCTGGTTGCACGGGACTCGAACCCGCCTCCTCTGATTAACCGGCTCATCATCATCAGCCTATGATAGTCCACTGCTGGACGTAGGCCTCTCCTATTAACTATGCGTATAAACACATTAGGAGGTAAATACCCATAATCGCCACGCTGGGCAAGCGGATTGGCGATCGCAGTAGTATGATGACGCTGCTGCCCATCATCAATCTTTTAATAGTAAATAATGATCAGTGACACTTCAATCCCTTAGTCGACTCTTACGACAATAGAGTTTATCACCTCCTTTAAACTTTCTCACTATAATTGTGAGTGAGTTTAGTGAAACGTCCCACTTTGTCGTTTGCCATAAAGCCGCTTTGTCAGTTTATTCATATGAAGATACGAGGAAATATCGTCTTTATGGTAAGCCACAAAGTGGGACGTTTTACTAAAAACTAACACATATTTCCCATCGACGAAAAATCAGATTGAATATCAAATTACGTCTTTCTGTTGACGTTAATCACTTTTTCATCACACTTGCGCGCCATATTGCTTGCATGCGTCTCGGGAGATACAGAAAAGTGATATTCCCTAGGGAGTTTGTTAAGGTGCATTTAAACCAAACAAGCATTCGCTCATTCGATCCCCCACTCTACGAAATCAACGAATTTAGACGAATCACGTTTCGTGTAACAAACGAATTTCGTAGAGTGGGGGTTAGAATGAGCGAATACTCGTTTGGTCTAAATGCACCTTTACAGCAATGTTAGTACGGTCGATATTTAATACAATTTTATACTTAAAACATTTTTTTTAGTACAGATGGTGCCTTATTTACGCGCTAGTGCGAGAAGCGGCTCATTTTACGTCAGGTCCAAATCTTCAGAGGCCCATCTGTACTAAAAAAACGTCGTACCAGATCCAATTTTAATGCCTTAATGCCCAATTTTGTTCGCAAGTGTCATGTTGATGAAAAACATTGCTACGGCGTCGAGCTTCTAACAGGTAATACCACAGATACCGTACTTACCTCCCTAGATGCACAATGTACTATTCAGGATTCGAATCTCGGGCCTACCGATTGAGCTACCTATTGTAAGGTAAAAGGGTGACAATATCACTATTATTCCAGAGGGTGTCAGCCCCAGCGTGTCACTCCCCTAATGAAAAATTACGCCTGGACGATTCACTATTGTCCTACTTTTGCCTGTTTTAGTGCACACTAAACAGGAATTTAATGGAAAAACTTATTACCCCTTATTCATACCTATACGTCTCCCAGCTTTTAAATAGGTAAGAGTGATTACGGTGTCGTTATCCCAACTGCGAAAAATGTGTTAAGTTGGTCTTTCTGAACAATGTTTCTCATATTGTATAATGTATTGTATATGTTGTAGAAAAAAAACCAGCCAAGAGCATGTCGGGCCATGCTCAATGTAGGTTTTCGTAGTTATTCAAAAACAGCTAGGCCGAGTATGTTCAAAATAATTCTTTAAGCCCACTATTCATGATTTTTCGGACCTACGGATCAAAAGTTAGAGGGGGCACAATTTTTTTTCTTTTGGAGCGATTATCTCCGAAATTATTGACTTTAGAAAAAGTTTCTTTTGAGTCCCTTATTCTTTTTAAAAGACCTATTCATTGATAACCCACACTATAGGAGTACAGAAAATAAAAAATCATCCCCACTTCACCAGTTGGGAAGGTAAACTAAAAAAAAAATTCTAGTTTTTATTGTACCACTTTGTTGGCTTGAGTAATATGTATACCTGTGTCAAATTGCATAGGTGTTTCTAGTTTTAATGGACACTGAGCTATGCTGCGGACAGACGGACATGGCGAAACTATAGGGGTTCCGTTTTTGCCATTTTGGCGACGGAGCCCTAAACACGGCAAATTAAAAAAAAATGGCAGGAAGAGTTGGTTGTTGATAGAAAATTTGAATTTGCAGCCTTTATTATATCATTTACACCCGTAGTTCTTTTTCATATCCCAGAAATTTATTATGACTGACGTCACATCCGCTTCTGCAAGCGGCGACGGTGTGTGAGCGAGACAGTGGATTACACATACATAACGCTGTCCCACTCGCACGCCGTCAGTGTATACGGTTTTGCATCAAAGTGAAGTATTTGTTATAAAATACAAATAAAAGAAGGCAACTGTATTTTTATATGCATATATTCGGATTCAATATTTCAATAGCTATGTAATTCATACAACTTAACTTAAAAAAAAATACACTGACTCGTATGCACCTAACTTAGCTATGTCCAAGCTTATAACGACACTATAAATTACAATTCATTACTTTATACCTACAAATTGGAAATTAATTTCAATTAATCCATCAACTAATAATCTCTTTGTGATTAATTTCGTGTTAAATGCGAATTGGATCACTGGGAAGTGATTTATGTAAAAATAATAATATAATATAACTAAGGAATGTTCTCGATATTTTTGGTGTAATGGTTAGAACACATGGTACCTCTGTTATCATATAGTAAACCGAAATAAGTACTTTAATTAAAGTACAGAAAGTAAACATCGGCGTACGCGGCTAACTCGTGCCAACTCTTTCTTATGCACGCAGCAGGTAGCTTCGGTCTCTTTCGCCCAATAAATGGCTCTGAATTCAGGGCTGCCAAAACAAAGCCCTGAGTAATCACGAAGTTTAAAAAACCGGCCAAGTGCGAGTCGGACTCGCGCGCAAAGGGTTCCGTACCATTATCAATTTATTATTAAAAAAATACAGTTAAATCAATCTACCTCAAAAACTATAGGAGATAATTTTATCAAACCAAAAATCGTTGATAGAGTTTATTAATGTGCATAACATATATTTTTTTCAGAATTTTATATCGCGTAGTTTAAAAAATAGAGGGGGGGGGACACATTTTTCAGACTTTGTGACCTGATATCTCGAAAACGATTTGCTTAAATAAAAATGTGATGTATAAACCTTCATATCATTTTCAAAGACCTTTCTATTAATACCCCACACGCTTATGTACAACTAAAAAAAAAATTCTATCCCTCAGTTACATGTATGGAGGGCCCCCACCCCAATGGTTTTTTTTACAATTTAGTATCCCATTCCTGTAGCGGTTCATACAACACATATCCTTACCAAATTTCGTTACTGTAGCATTTATAGTTTCCGAGTAAATCGGCTGTGACAGACGGACAGACGGACAGACGGACATGACGAATCTATAAGGGTTCCGTTTTTGCCATTTTGGCTACGGAACCCTAAAAAACGCAGTACCGTGAGTCCTAACATTGAAAATACAAAAAACTTAAAAAGTTACTGATATTGCTTTTCCCAAAAAAATCTGTAGCGAACATTTTCCATTAAGATTTTAAAGGTTTTCTTTTCATGTTAACCGTTCAATAAACCGTTGACAATGTAGAAATAAGTACGATTACTTTGCAATAAAGACAGAACATGTAGTTCAAACGATCCAACATGACACAAAGTAATAAATTAGGAGTATTTAAGTTAGACAATCACAGGATGTCCACTGGTCATAAAAATAAATCTTAAATTTAATCTAAACTATATAAGTCACATATACATCGGAGCACACACATTTACAAATTGTTTTTAAAAATAAAACTCTTAACTTATTTACAGGATTAAAACTATATTTATTTTATTTAGCGAGTTCTGTACTAACATAGCCTATTTTCTTTAAATATAATAAGTGATATGACTCAGGTTCTTTTTACATAGGAAAGAGGCAAGTATATGAAAACGAATTCTCTATACATTAAACTAAAGTTAGTGGGACAGAAAACAATATGGCAAATTTCGATTCACAATGTCAATTAGGCCTTTTGAAAACCAGAGTTTTTCTTTCGTTGATTCTCGTTATTTGGTAATTTAGTTCAGCACTTTCAAATCGATTCGTAAATTATTATTCGAGCGAGAACCGGGATTACAGCTGTAGAGGAAGGTGTTACTTTAGTTACAAAATTCGTGAAATTTTTAAGAAAATTAACAGTATTCGTAATATGAATAAAGTATCTCGTTAATTTAAGAAAAAGTGTCGCGAAGTTGTCGTTTTAAGTTGATTAATGTGAGAGTATTTGAGTTGGCGCAAAACGTAATCCCTGCCTCGCTCCAAACTTTAATTTACAAAAGAAACTTTGTCTCAATTGCGCCGCCCGCCGGAGAATCGAGCGGCTCCGTGCCAACTTACCGAAAACGTTATTTTTGTTAATTTGATATGTCCTATAAACGTATATACAAAACGTTTCAAAAACCTCGATATTCAAGTAGGAAGAGATAATTAGAACACGCTCGCGAATACCGAGAAGGTTTTGAAATGTGATGAAAATACGAGTCCAAAAGCAAAAATAACGGAGATTACCGACAGCGCGCTCGCTTGTCCGGCGGTCAAGCTATGTAACGCTATTTACAAAATAACCTAAGAAAGACTAGATACACTAAACCATGTTGATTCCGTACTTCTCAGGGGCGAAGTAACTGTTCCCAGTGTTGGAGAAGTTACTGATCTGTGAGGCCTGGAGCATGCTCAAATGTGGGGAGTTTTGGGATTGGTTCTCAGGGGACTCTGGCCCTGAAGAGAGGATGTTATGGGAGGGCCAGGCTGAGGGGGGAGATGGGTTGCCGAAGGACACCTGGTTGTAGAGCTGGTTGCCGTTTGTGGTGAGGTTGTGGCCGTGGTGGCTGCCGTGCGATTGGTTAACGGAAGAGCCGTTGAAGTATTCCATCTGTAAGAAAAGGTGGAGTTTAGATTTTGTTCTGATAAAGTGAAAGTAGGTGGAATAATCCGTGAAATTGCTTGAGATCTACAGGTCTGGCAACTGCTACACAAGCACACTACGTAATTCTGATTGTTCCTCTATTAATTTTCAAATTTCTCTATTTCATTTCAAACCTAATAGTTTTATTAACCACAGCTTTATTGATTATCCGTTACAAAAAATAAATCTTTCACGAAACATAATTTAGTATGCAAAGTCTATTAAAAGATATTTAAGAAACCTGTTATTATTGCTACGTTTTTAAACTTTGAATCAGCAAAAACCAGTAGCAGGTTTTAAACCAATCTTTTATTTATTACTGCTGTTAACAAGAATCTTTATTGTTCGAAGATAAGAAAGCGAATTTTATTTATGCGAATACAAATTAGGAGATAAAAGTTAATTTTGGCAACGTTTCGTAGATATATTGCTGTAGGTAGGTACCCGACACATAACATTATCATAAATATGTCTGTAGCGGAAATTCTAACGAGATTAGTGATAACTGATAACACTATACAATACATTATTGAATGATAAAAGAAAAAAATAATGTTTTCTGCGGGATGTGTATTGATTCTTATAAAAATCTTCATCTATCATTCTGAGATTAGCATCCATTTAGTGCGTATTGCAAGTTATATAAGTAGATAAGTACTTTAGGTAAATTGAGACTAGATACAATTAGAAATGAAAGTGATTTCTTACCTGACTGGGATAGTACGGGGAATTATAGGCACCCTGCCCATACCCCTGGTGGTGATGGGAAGACGAGTAACTTCTTATATAATCCGAGCTGCCCGGCCAATGGAAGCTGTTGTAGCTATCCGGGTGATACACGTTCCCCGGCCCGTTCAGGCTCTGGGGGGTGATAGGAGGGGAAGGGGTAGTCATTATAGACGAATTGGACCCTAAAGGCGTTAAGTTCCCAGTCAATCTTGAGCTGTATTGGTCTTTGACCAAGCTGCTTCCAAAAGATTTCTCCGAATAGTCGACCTTCCCGGAATAGTCCAGTCTTTTAGGGCTGGAGTATAATTCCTGCTTAGGAGTAACTCCGTACCCATGGACGTTCGTGTCTTCTTTTCCTAACCGTAAAGCTTCGTTCGAATAGTGGTGGCTTATAGACGATAGTGTGTTGTTTTTGTTGAGAGGAGACGAGTCGTAGTTTGGTGCTGACTCCTTCTTGCAGATGACGTTTATTGGAGGACTGACGGATGTCGTCGGAGTGATGGGGAGGTTGGGTGAAGACGTGGTTATGCTGGAAGTGTTTGTGGTTAAGCTATTGCTCGAGCTGGTGATGGATTTTGAGGTAGTGATCTTTGAGGAAGATGAGGTGTTCGAGGATTTGATGCTGGAGGATATTGAGGTTTTGGAGCTGGAGGATTTGCTGGAGATCTGGGTGTTTGTCTGCTGCTGCAGCTGCTGCCGGCATTTTGCTCTTCGGTTCTTGAACCAGACCTGTTGAAGAAAAAGTTCGTTAGAAAAACATTAAATTTTCCCAATGTCTATTCCCTACCTATTATTTATGTTATGAATCATACCTCAAAAGAAGCAGATTTAATAGGTCACACGTGAACAGTCCGTATTGTTGTGTTGTCACGTTTTTCCATTCGCCAAATTAGTTTATACACATAGTCACATACTACACGTATGGTATGGGTACACTCGGGCTCACTTTGAACGTGGGTGTATTTAATATTTTTCTTTAAAAAAAATTATTTCTTGTTGGGTAAGTGAAACAGCGACGAAACTGAAACGCTTCATACATTTACTATGGAAGAATTCGGCTTAGGGCAAGAGAAACGTATGTTTTACTTACCCAATTTGACTGTAAGATATGACATATTATCTATATATACGACATATTATATTCAGAAGATATAATTATACTCGGCCCATAATCACTGTCTAGTAAAAAAGTTATTCAAATTCTTAAAAAAATCTGTTAGTAATTCAAATTATAGTTAGGCTCTTCAAGTCTATTTTTTTTTAATTTACCGCCCACTTTTACTGCCAGGAATCAGAAGGACAGAGTATACGAGTATATAACATAACGTTCCGTCCCAGCGTCACCCATTCTTTAACAACGAAATGTGCAATTGTGCTCATAAAATTAATTGGACACACAAGGCAATTTGTCCATGATCTTTTAGTGTCTCCAGCCAACTGGCCGTTACACTAACTCCCGCACTTCTCGCCCCATAAATCAGTGGCAAATCGCTGCGCAAACATCGGGGCGAGAGGCGTAATTGATACGTGCTTCCGAGGGCACCCTTCGCGGTAATTGGTTTACTCTTTAACTAATGCAGAACCGTGGAGTCAGGGATATAGGCAATGCATTCCTGAAACCTGAGTTAAATTCTCGATAACATTTTTGATCAGTTTTTGTGACATTGGATACATAAATTGGTATTTGTAGGCCCTTGGCCTGGCATTTTATTATTTATTTATTATTAATAGTACATATGGATTACAGTATTAGAATTAGTAATTGTCCTACAAAACTCTTCAGAGTTTGACTGTAGGATCCCAGTCTCTTTTTAGTTACATTATATAAAATAGTTATTTATTTTGGCCTTCACCCTTCAATGAGGGTGCTTTAGTCTCCTATGTTCTTTTATCTTGGCATTTGGTCACGTATTAAAGCGCACATGACAATAATTATTGATTTATTGCAGCACAATATTTTTTCTACATATTTTGGTAAGGACATGTAAAAAATGCATCTATGTATGAAGAATAACTATTTCAGACTGTAGTATTATGTGATCCTTAATCTTTATATATTTAGGAGCTCGCAAGATATACAGGTTATTGTAATAGAATAACTAACTATAAAAATAACCATTTCAATCGTCATATTGGTGAAATAATCCTTCCGTCCCAATTCAAATAAAACTTTCAATCGTTTGCTCTTTTCGTAAAAATTACTTCATTAGTCATTCAGCCACACAATGAGTACAATGGGGTACAAATGTGCACAAAGGGTACAATTTTGAGGCACTAATCCTTATGGCCCGAGGTGGGGCACGGCTGGTAGTGGAACCGATCTTTGGCGTGATTCGGGGATTTTTGAGGTTAGGCTGACTGAGTACTGATAAAACACATACAAAATTAATGTATATCGACTAATTCTTGTCAATATGAAACCTTATCGCTTTAACTATTAGAGAATTACAGCATCACCAATAAGTAAGATAAACAAAATGACTTACTATGACATGGTTCTGTAGAACACAGCAATTGGTTAAGTTTTTTTATACGCAAATTTGTTTTTACTGTATGTACATAAATGTGCATGTATTATGTAAAATACGAGATAGACAACTTCCACTAATTGTAACGTAGCAGCTGAATAACAAAAATAGTGAAACTATTTTACGACTTTTTGTAAATGAGCATATTAAATAAAGTAAGACTAAATATAGTGTTTAGATCGCAAACACCTTAGGCTTTAGGTCCCTAAATGATGATGCCTGCGCTCCAAAAATATAAATATGTAGGTATAAATTGTAGATTTTACAAATAAAACGTATTCTAAATGATTAAATAACATCAGTTTTCTTTTAGTAACCGTTCATTATAATTAACAGTAGATAAAATCAAATGCGCTGTGCCATTAGAAAAATAAAAGATATATTATTTTACGCATAACCTAGAGCGGGTCAGTTTTTTCAACAACAATAAGAACAAAAGAGTGCCATGACTAACAAGATCGGTATAATTAAACTCATGTTTGTCCAATTATGTTCCCGATTAGATCTCGTATCGTCGCATCTCGCTAACGAGTCACTGTCAGCCGCCATTTTGAATTTACTGTTTGCATCTAAAATGAAGCTTTGTACTTTGCTAGTATTCAGAATGATTCGTTATTTATTGTAGGTACTTGCATACTGAACTACAATTTTTTGTGTCTATGAATGCCTAAAATCTGTAGGTACCTATACATGTTTCACAAAAAAATGCATTCTTTGTCGTACCTATATTGTAAGTTTGATAAACATAAATTCATAACCCGGACAAAATACCTACTACCTACTTATATTAATAAATCTTAAAATTTTAACGTTTTTGCATTTAACGCTGTTACCGCGAGATTTACTCCAAGGGCTTATGCTATTCTTAAACAATTAAAATATTGTTATGGTAGTTTTAAAATGAAATTTGTACGTAGAATAATTTGAATAAATCAAAAAGATTAATTTGTGAGAATTTTAAATTCTATAAATTCACAGTATCCACAAGCCACTACGATGATCATACACCTTTACGTATCGAGTAAAACCTAATGTATCCTTTACTTTCCAACTTATGGTAGAGCTATAGAAGCAAGAGGGCCGCGACCATCTCAGCACATAAAAGCTCCAATCCGGTTACCTCACATTATGGGTGGCTTCCCATTATAAAGGATTACCCTTTTTATCTACAGCCTATCTTAACTTAATTCAGAATATCGGAAGAACACAGTTCTAAAGTAAAAACCCATAAGAGCTGTTTTAGAGCAACTGGTGTTGCCACTTTAAGTAGGTATGAGGATTTAACGACTCACCACACTGGTATTTTAACGTTATTATCTATAATTATCGGAGTAAATAGGCTACCGTTTGATCGAGCTTCTTGCTTCATCGATTGAGATGAGATTTAAAAGATAATCTTAATAGTGTAGATAAAAGCTTGGCTTTCAACATTTCACATACGAAATTTGATTTAACATTAATTACAATGTGTTCAGAAAAAATATTAATCACTTTTTCTCGGATCTAGTATCGTTCTGATTTGTACAAAATGCATTTGATGGTAATCTGTTGGTAATTAATTTGATTATCGATAAAGATCGGTGTAAAGTCTAATGTCCCAAATGAATCCGGTCTGTATAATTTTAGATAAGGTTAGTATACTAAGTGATTGATTCTGAGAAATAAATTCATTTTAATTTTACTTTTAGTATAATGCAACCCGCTCACCAATGCCATTCTTGGCGAGAATGTACTTGCTTACCTATTATTTAAATTACGCATTTCTTTAATCTGTTAGTTGCACTTATGTGTTTATCTGATTGATGTAGATACTGTATTACATATATAAACTTTAGGTATACCTACATTTTTACGATTATGTAACAATAAAGAACATCCATAGGCAAGCCCGACTCTACATTAGTAGGCTTATAATGTAAATCGTTTGTCGTTGATGTGACAAGTGCGGAAGTGACGCGTAGCGCGATAAACGGTAAAAACCGTACCGTTAATATATTATTATTCAAAAAATCACAGTACCTCTTGTCCGCAAATAGTTAAAAAACTGCATTACTTGGTAAGAACGCTACTAAGTTAAGGTGCATGTAGATCAAACGAGCATTCGCTATTCTACGAAATTCAATCGCTACACAAAACGAATGCTCGTTTGGTCTGAATGCACATTTAGGTATGTATTTTACCTGAAAGACGAACTTGAACAAGGTTTTTTAATACGCTTAGTTTCCTAAGGCCCTAGCGCGAACCACGAACAAAGTGTTGCTTCTCTGTCACACTTATATACGAATCCACGAGTGCAAGAGAGGGGCAACACTTTGTTCTTGATCCGCGGCCTCTGTTACTGCTACGACTATACATAACATAAGTTTCTAAATGAATTACATCCTAAAAAAAAAAAAATTCTACACATACCTGCACTCTAGACTCCGGCAGGTTGATCTTCAGCGCAACCTCCTCGCGCATGAAGATGTCGGGGTAGCGAGTCTTGCCGAACAACGCCTCCAACACGTCGAGCTGCGCACGCGTGAACGTCGTGCGCTCGCGCCGCTGTTTCCGCGGGTTCACGCCTGGGGAAGAGGTTTTAGGTTAGTTTATTAAAAAAAAACAAAAGAAACTGTCTATTATACTAAAACATGAAATTCTAAACGAGAGGCGATGTGTTAAAACACGACCGACAGGGAGTGTGTTAAATCGAGTTACGAATTTTGTTTTTGCAAGTGACTCGTACGACGTTTTTTAGTGCAGGGGCCCGTTTATCGAAAGCTTGTAACTTGTAATACAAGTGGAAGTCTCTTTTTGACACTATTAGTTAGATAAGGACTTCCGCTTGTATTACAAGTTACAAGCTTTCGAGAAATAGGCCCCAGGTGGCCCTCCGAAGTTTTGAACCTGACGTAAAATGACACACTTCTCGCACTAGAGCCTAAAAAGGCACCATCTGTACTAAAAAATATATTATTTTCGGGTATTGTTTAAAATGTTGCCATCGATGGACAGAGATAGCATTCATTTATTAATTGTAAAGCGTTGAAAAAAAAAACTCTTAAGATATATTTAAAGTTGAAATGTAACACAATTACATGCAGTTGTCTTGATCTTGATCTCATATACAAAATTAGTCTTTGTATAGGTTAGGTACTTCCTAAATAAATTATTTATTTATTTACAATTTAGTTTCCAGAGATTTATTAAAAATAGTGACGCTGTGATGTTTTGCACCGTCCAGTAATAAAAAAAACGAAAGGTCCGAATACCTTTATGGCTACGTTAAAATTGATAAATCCGCGGTCCGCGGAATAACAAAAAAATGTTTGTTTGTTCTCATTTTGAGATTACAGGAAAATTATAATGTTTTCATCTTTTGTAAACTAACCAACCATTTATGATATACGTACCATGCACACATACCACGTGTGATGTGTTTCTAGCTTTCTCTTTTTATTGTAAAGGCAATTTATCAAGCTAAACAAACACGCTACCAAAACTATTGAGTACTTGTAAACGTGTAATCTCAACAAACAATAACATTCCTTAACTGAAAATGAAAAAGAATTAGTCTATGCTTCTCTATGGTACACAAAAGCAGAGACAAGCAGTCTACTCTTTGACCATTCATTCGTCAACGGGCATAGACAAAAATTAATCTTTTTGAACGTCTGAAACAGTTTAAGTTGTTAATAGAGATGTCGATTTTTTCGGAGTTTGGATGTAATTTGAGTTTGAAATATGACGGTATAGTTTTTAATGTGGGTAGGATTACAAGTATTAACATATGGTACGCTTTCGCGTCTTTGTCGTGTGAGTGATGATGGATAAATTCCAAAGTTGAATTGAAAGACATTTTTGTAAGAGTAGGTCGGATTTAGTATACATGTACCGAATGGAAAACCAAGAAGACGGAACACGTGAATGTAGCAATAGTCGACCCTTTGTGTATGGGATTAGAGCTTTGCCAACTATTGTAATATGTTGGCTTTGCTTTACACAAGGCACGAGCGAAGATTGCGTTGTGAGTTGGTAAGTACTTTGTCACATTACGAGTACAAAATGAAAGTGCTACCAAAAGGAATGTCTGTAATAATTTAGGACCTCTTGGTACTATTATATATATATTATAGTATAGCGTTCTATATAATTTTATTACTGTGTAGGTAGATTAAAAGGCGTGTTTGAATTTCGAACGCAAGAAAAAACGCATGAAATAGATATTTAGGCTTCGGAAACGGCGACAACTTGTTTAGTAATGAAAACGGCCAATACTTTTCGTAAAACTCGTATACGTAAAATTCGTATACCTAAAAGAACAATAAGAGTAAGAAATGAAAATTACTGTTTACGACATTTAATCATTATATCGATTAATATATTTGCTGAGATCGCGAAACGTCTGGTTGACGTAACTAAAGACCGAAGAGCTGGCGACTTCCTCGCACAACGCATCAGTATTGCGATTCAGTGAGGAAATGCCGCCAGCATCCTCGGTACAATGCCACAAGGGCCAATCTTAGATATAGGTTAGCTTAAGTAGATTAGTTAGATATAGGTAATACAGGGTGTTTTTTTTTCGACCGTTCAAATTCTACGTAGTGAATGTGTAGGTCATACTGACCAACTTTTACTATGGGGACAAAGTCGAAATCGCGAAAAAAAAATCAGCTGTTTCATACAAATTGGCGGCATTACGCCGGCCGAAATGTATGCATACAAATTATAGTTTTGAAAATAAATATGATTAAAAAACATAAAATAAGTTATGAATTTTATTACAAAACGTCAATTCGTAACACAGAAGAAGTATTCAACCGGTTTATGTATAATATCTATTATAACAATAAAATGGGGTATCCATTTACGCTTAAAAATATGCATAACTATTTTAGTAAACATGACTAAATTAATGATATTCAGTGAAAACTGGTTTTAGTGTGATAATGTAGTCAATTGGTAGCCATTAATAATGATTACTGTTTTATAGATTAATTAGTTTCAATATGTACTTTGAATATGAGCGATTTTGTCAAATAGGTGATTATCATTTCACCAATGTCAATGTTATACAATAGACAAATATTTTGTTTATACAGGCTGATTTTTTTTATCAAAAAATAAATAAAAAATCTCGAATCGGTTGTCGGTCCCATCCCATAGTAAAAGTTCATAATTTTCATCAATGACCTCAGAATTAACCCCCCTCTATACATTTACAAGCCAATTTTATTTAGGTAAGTAAGTTAATATAAATATATCAATAGTACAGTCGTTATAAGTACCTACAGTAATAGTAACTAATAATACATTTTACATAATTACAAAATCCTAAAGTCAGTCTAGATCTAAAAGCTGCGTTAAGGCGAACGTAATTTCCTTCAGAAAAAAAATAAACACAATATTAATGTCAAAACATAAATAAGTAATAACTGTAATAAGTATTAGAGGAACGAAAGTGACAATCTAATTATAAATAACACTACCTATAAATAATCGATACAGATGAGGTCAATATCCTGAAGATATTTTACGAGTGACGGCGAAATATTTCATCCACGTTGCCTAATAGAGTCAAAGATCAAATAAGTTATGATCATTTTATGATCACTTTTGCACGTCATCGGTTATCGAATGGGCTACTTAACGTGTGAACTTGGGCCAATAACACACTTGACTTATTATGTCGATGGTTCAAGATGTGAGACCTTTAAAATATTGCCTTGACATTCTTGAACACACAAAATAACATCGAAACACATGTACTTGTAACATACATTGTAGGTTATAAGTTTGTAGAGGTAACAACATTGTATTGAGACCATTTGATCTTATGAAACTTCTATAGAGAATGTTATCGGCAATTTGAATTTAACAAGCAATCTATCATTTGATATACATGCCTCACATCACCGTTGTATATACCTACATGCCTTTTAAGGTATATTTTATGCCTCGTTTACTCAATTGTGAAATATATAGTACATTACTACCGAGGCCGGGAAGTGTCTGGTTGCCGGCCGAATATATGTAGACGGCCGAGCGAAGCGAGTCCGGATAGTATTCGGACGGCAACCCGTCACTTCATGGCCGAGGTATGTATATTTGTATAATGCTTTTCTCAAACATGCAATGAAATGAAACAAAAAATGTATCTGAATTGAACGAACTGATTTCACCGAACCATACTATTTGATTTATAAATAAACCAATAGTACACTATCGTATGTATTAAAAAAAAAACATTCGCAATCCTATATCCATGATTCGCGCCTAACTTTTTTTTAAATCTGTTTGAGGTATTCTTTTACCTGGTGGTATAGACATTAGTTCTTAGGTTATTTTTTTTCTGTGGCTGAATGTCAAGACATAGTGTCACAATTTGACGTTTCAAAACAAAAGACAGTTTGTTTGCAGTCCTAGGTGTGAAATAAATACATGAAATCTCTTTACATATCATCTTAGCATATGCCACCGGATACATAGTATTTTCGGGTTCAATTTAACGTAAGTAACATCAACATTCCGTAGCAAGTTTGAGAAAAATACTCTTTATAACACTTTTTTTTATAAGTTCTCATGGAAACATTCTCAATGAGAACTTACTCTTAAATTCTCATGAAAATTCTCGGAAATTTCCGAGTATATTCCCGCAATTTTAAGAATGTTCTGCTACTTGTAGATTGCTAGACCATAGTATTGTTAATATGGAAAACTACTAACTTTAACTTAACAATATCTACCAATGCACCAAAAGTGAATTTTCCTAAAATGGTATATTATTCTTAACATATTTTTTTAAAGCCTCACGGTCAAATGAATTGATAAGTTGATTCAGACGGCAATGTTGAACTCAAAAGTAAAAAAAAATGAAAACCTCCGTTTTTTGAAGTTGGTTGAAAAGTAAACGTTTATGGACATCGCCGTAATAAACTCTAATCCACATGAATCCACAAGAAAATGTTCTCAATAGCAACTTTCATTAGAATTTTCTGATGTAAATTTCGATTAGTTTATGGGAATTTTGAGAATGCTATGCAACTTATATTCAGAAAAAGCCCAATCTAGATTCTTTTATTGCAGAAATCGACCAAACCATATGTAAAAGCTTTGCGGGTATATCATACCTTTGAATGATGATTTTTTATACACATACCTCGTTATATCTATTAATATGAGTGCTCTTGGAATCAGGTTTAATTCGATTTGATTTCTATGAAAATTCCTAAGTAGAAATTTTCAGTGGCCAACAATTTTGTTATTATCAATTTCTGGGAATCAAGAATTTTCGTGTTTACGAGTGAAGCTTCTCGTGCCCTCGTACAATTTTATTAAGTGAGGAGGGGTGAGGCAATACGGGCACTTGCCCCTCCCGCCTTGACACTGACTTAAGGTATGCCTAGGTGCTGTTTTAAGCATAAAAGACTATCGATCATTATCATAGGTCAATAACCGCCAAACGGCTGACACCAGCAGCTCTTTCTCTCGACCCAGCGGGGCCCTGCCCGGGTGCCCCCGCTGGGTCACCATTTTCTCTCTTCCTTAGCAGCAGACTCTCAACGTCGAGCCAGCACTGCCGCTAGCGACGCGCCGACAGCCGCGCATCGAGCATCGAGCACCAGCCTCTCTCTCTCTCTCTCTGCATCTGTCTTCCTTTTCAGATCTCTCTCAGATCGGACTTTGCCTTGCCTTAACTTGCCTTTACCGCATCATCATCACCAAAATCATTTTCTCTCTCGCCATGCCCATGGCAAATTTTCCTTCAACAGCCTCTCAACACCGTCCCCTAATGACGGTGCAACGACCGTCCCACCCTTGTGGGATGCCCGGCCACAGTTGCAGTAACGGAAACGCGGGAGCAGCCACATATGCTCCAGGAGGAGTAACGTTTGTATATTCAGTTCAATGCACCCCCTGAAGAAAGTCCTGGGTCGCATTCTATAAAGTTACAATTTACAATTTTGATGTTTGCCTCTCTTTGTAGCCAATACTTGCGTGCGTTAAAGAGGCAAATAGCGAAATTGTAAAATGTAACTTTATAAAACGCGACCCTGGATCCGCGCCTGTACAAGTTGTCTATAGTTTACCTCACTTGAGGCACAGTCAGAGAGAATCATAACGTCTCTTTCTTACCTTAATGGTTTGAGTAAAGAAAAGAGAAGACAAAAAAAATGCATACAGCGTTTGAAATCTCTCTACTGTTACTGTTACTGCCAAAGTTGGTTTGACAGACAATATTAGCCTTATCGATTACTACATAAGGTGAAAAGTTGAATAGGTACTTAGAATTGTCTCTACTACTCTAAAGCCAATCAAGAATTATTCATTAAATTTTTCGTCATCAATGCGTGTGAGTATCAGTAAGATTAATGTAAATAAATAAATAAATCTTTAGCTGTATAGGTTTCTCTTAATCTGGCTTAAAACAATTCAACATTTAATAACAAGAATAACCAACGCTACGTGACGAAATATCTAAGACCTAGATCTAGATTTTAAAAGGGGTGACAATAACGACATTTCATACAGTGCAATCATTAAAGTATAGGTGCAAAATTTTATGAAATGACCTGGTGCAATGGAGTGGACTGCTGTTTTGAATATTACAGTCAACAAAAAAGTGGTTTATTGCTTTTTGACTCTATTCAGTGATACAGTCGAAAAGTGGTAAACCATTTGTTTTGTTGACTGTACCTAACATGTTTGTATAAGACATTTGACGTTTCATCGACGTTTGACGTTTGACGAGATCGTACTAGATAACTGCCTTATAATAATTAATAAGCCCACCCCCAATTTCTATTCCGATTGCGACACGTAATTATAGGCAGAACAGTTTTATGATACGTGCAAGCAAAAAACTGAATAAAACTAAAGGTGCGGATGTGGACGTTTTTAACAGTAGAATCCCTACTCTGAGGCGTGACTTAACAAATCAATTTTTTAAGTGAGTGTGCCCTAGTTTGCTATTTCTTTTTGTGTATATTTTAATAGTTTGTAACCACATGGTATTTTAGTATTACGATGATTTAAGAGTGTAAATTGTAAATCGCTAACTATTATTATGTCACTAGTTGTGAGGACCTGTAATTGGCTTCATGTTATCTGAGTTTAATGTTACTTACGTTATTAATAGCTGTTGGTACTCCATATAATAAATAAATAAATAAATAAGTAAATAAATAAGTTATATTTACTGCCTTGTTTATAATCAAACCGCGATTACAATGGGATTCGAAAGTACTGTTGACACAACAGTGTATAAGTCAATCAAGGATATATTCATAGTTATATTAATAGTTTAAGTGCAGAGATTTACAGACAATAGATTAATTAATCACTCACTACAGTCACTACATCTATAAACAACTCTTTTCTTGGTAAATGTTGTGTCATTTGTTCTGTCAACAGTACTTTCGAATCCCTTTCTGATCCCGGTTTGATAATACTTATGTATTTGCGAAATAAAATGATTATTTATAACACATTTTTACAAGTTCTCATGGAAACATCAATGGGAACTTACTATTAAATCCTCATGAAATTTCTCGGAAACTTTGTTCCTGCTAAAGATTGTTATGCAACTTGTACATTGCTACGTATGTCACATTGATATGGCGCTAGTAATACTAATCTGTAGGAAACTACATCTTTGCAAGTTTTTTAAACTGTCAGGATTACCATATCAACTCTGCCTACACCTGGGTCTATTGAGCGTGAAATGGGCTAAGATTTGCATACCTGGCGACGTGGGTTTGTTTATCGAATAAAACCGGTTCCGTGTTTGGATAATTGATAGATTAATTACAATTTGCGTTTATGATTTTTTTTTGCAAAAAATTGATGTTGCCGTAAGTCTGCTTTACTATCCATGTGGCGAAATGTTGGTGCGATTTGGGTAGTGAAATAAGTTTTTTAGGGTTCTGTACCTCAAAAGGATTCGAAAGAAACGAAACCCTCGTAAGATAACTTGCGCGTCTATCTGTCTGTTTCAGCCAACGATGGACGTGGAACGTAAATGAATGATTATCACTTATATTTTATTTAAAAAAAAATTGCGAAATATGATCATGACGCTACCCTGATCTCCGAAACTACTGAGCTAAACCCTTGGCAACGTATCTCAAAAAGCACATTTTTGGCCCACTTTTGTATTTTTTTTAAGTCAGAATTTTTGCCTCTACACGATGGTGAGGAAGCTAGAACGCACGATTTTTTTTATGTTGATAGTTTAAGGGTTAATATTTCTAAAAAAATACTCAAAACTTAACAGTTTATATAACCTATATAAGAAATCTACAGTATTATAAAATATCATAGAATATTTATTATCAATATTTGTGAACGTATGGAACCCTTTCCACGCGAGTCTGACTCACACTTAGCCGGTTTTATTTGCTGTAATCGTATCGTGCGGAATAGGTTCATTGAATAGGTCTCTTAAAAAGAATAAGGGTCTTAAAATAAAGTTTTTTACTAAAGTCAATATTTTCGGAGATAATCGCTCCAGAAGAAAAAAAATTGTGTCCTTTTGATCCGTAGGTCCAAAAAATATGAAAATAATCATGAAATTCATGAATATTGGGCTTATAATTCTATAAATTTAAAATAAAACTATTTCGAACATAATCGGTCCAGCCGTTTTTGAATCACTACAGAACCCTACACTGAGCATGGCCCGACATGTTCTTGGCCGGTTTATTTTATAAACAAAACGAATGTGCTTCAAGCCAGGTTGAGCTTGGCAAAGTTCAATGCGTCGTTAAACAATATTTTTAGGAAACGACTCGGCAAAACAATTTAAAAGCACCAGCAAGTAAACTTTTTTTTTGTAGAATATTATTATTCATGTTTCTTTCTATGTTGCAAGTTCGCTGTTAGTGTAATAATATTTTGTGTAACGTTAAAAATATATAACCGTAGTAGGTATGTAAAGTACTTCGCATTTATATTGTTTTAAATATCTTAAATATAGAACATAGAGCGTAATATTGAGGTAGCGATATAATATTCAGCTTCAAGCATTTGTTTTAGAATATCGATTAGTAGGTACTATTAACTTTTAGTAAATCCGTCAAAATCAGATATCGATTGAAACTCTTTGTCGCCCGTATGACAACCATTTTAAAATTAGCCTATCAGCTAATCTTCCAATAACCAAACACGGAGAAATTCGATCCAAAGTGAAACCACCATATTATCAGCTCCATCGCTTTCGTAACGAGACACGAATATACCATTAGCACCATAGACAACTCCGCCGTAAACAAGCGGTAGCTATCAGAAATCGGGCATAGAGATAAAAATCTAAAAAAAAAAACTACGTCATGTCATGAGGATTAGCCCCCATTGTGAACTACAACAATTGAAATACATCCGTCCTCGTCCGACCCACGTCAGAATCAAAGCTAGAGAGGGACAGATGTCACTCTATTTATTTTCACTGCTCTATGGCTAGGTAATGTGACAGTTTCGTATGAAATGTTTGTTTGGATGTCGTTTGAATGGACGGTTCGGAGTTTCGGTCGTATTATTTCGGTTTTAATCCGGTATCGAGTCTTGTAACGATTTTTCGATATGCCCGTTTCGAGCTCAGAGGGACGTGAGGGAGTATTGTTTCAGCAATTCGAAATGCGGTACGAAAATAGTAAATACATTTCCATTGTAACTAGTCAATCTAGTACATACAGGCATAACAGATAGACACATTAAGTTTATTTTGATCAAATTAAAAGAGGGCTATTCGACAAATGTTGATGATATATTTCACTAAAACTTATAAAACAACACAAGCTGCCCGCAAACTCTATTCTAGCTAAATTGTTATGGCTATAAGTTTGCTACACTCCAAATGCGCCATGATGATATGTAATTATGAATATTATGATTATGCCAATAACACATTTATAAAACCTTCCCAGGTTTATTAATCCCGATACCTAGCTTCTACACCCACAAAAAAGTTCAAAAATCATAACCATTAACTCTAAAAATCTACAGCACGCGCCATCACCACCTATTAGCATCGGCAAACACATTATCTTCCGCTTTTCACGGTGTTTGACCGACCCTCCCTATCCACTAATGATGTGTAAAATATTTTCAAAGGACGGACGCCCCTACAATCCTAATACATTCCAGTCAAGCAAAATTAAACCTTACGCAGAAACAAATAAGAACCTCGATACTGCATCTAAGGAATATGATTACCAAATTTAAAATATGCACCTGTTTTCCGTGATTTTATACCCTAAGATTAGCTGAATAAGAGCGCCAATAACCGTGTCAAAAATATGTTAAGTATTCGCACAGCTGCAGTTCCTAAAGCCCGCCATTTTGAACTTTAATGCTCCTGCCATGGACAAGTTTTTTTTTGCGGGAACGTCAACTGTCAGTTTGACAGTTGTGAAAGGGTGATGGTCGTTTGTTTTTAATCCGGGATTGTTGTTTTAGATCAGGGAGTTGCCAGGATATTTTAAATTAGCTGATTAAGATTTTGCATCAGATTAGAATTCACTTTGGTCCGAATAATTGGGTTGGTGAATGCATATGTTCATAATCTGTATACATTATTATAATTGATTGCAAGTGTATCAAATCAATCTAATCGTACGCCGTAAAAAAGATAATGGAGAAAGAGAAGTCAATTTTATTTTCTTTTCATTTATTAGTAAGCAAATTATCTTCTTCTTGTATCTTGAAAAAAAAATGCAGTTATCAAATACCTACGTATATCTAAGCATAGTAAGGAATGAAATTTGGTGAAATGAACACTTTGTAAGGACTATGACTTCAGCTGCTTTTAGTTACACCAAGGGCCACTGTCACTAAAGCATACTCAATCGGATATCTTAGATATTCAGAAGAAAACTTTGATGTGTTTAAAAGTTGGCTTATCGTATTATAAAAGCCTGGGTTATTGTAACACGCTAATAAAAACAACTGACTAAAGTACATACACATAGGTATAATTTCTTGAAGTTCCAATTACAATAATAACTACAGATTTCAGCCTATGTGAACTGTCCCAGGTGCCTAGGCCCACACTAGCGTAAACTCACACCCAAAATACATAGCGATTTATCCAAGCAACACCCACCGAGGGTTGCCAGCCCATAAATCATGTTAACACATAAATTGCGTTGGCAACACAGCCCTAGGGGACGCGACAACTTGTGACAGATTAGCAAACGAAAACAGGCCAAATTCCCGCCAAACTCGATCGTATTTTAGGGGGTTACGGAACATTTTCGGTCGGGTTCATTGGATACTAGGTTTTATTACCATCATAATGTTGCCAGTGTTAGGGCGCTAACTGAATTGGTGAATTGAAATTTATCTAATAAATTATTGCTTATTTGTTGTAGAGGGAGTAATGTGTGGAAGCATTAGATTATTCTGGGTTACATGTTAATGGAAATGTTTGCCTTCGGTTTCACTGAATTGGTTAGGGGGGATTTTTGAGTCGAGGCGTTGTTTATGTATATTTTGATGGAAGAAACTTTAAATCCATACCCAATAATTAATATCGACTTTACGTGAGGACCCTAAACAAAATAAATCTGCGTTACATTATTTTTTAAACAAGTCTATTTTCTTTTTGTAAGTATGTGATATTGTCCTCAATATCTTCCGCATGATTGTTTGCCGCTGACGTGTTAAAAAAAGGAAGAAAAAATCGTCATCTTTTCTAAAGGCCTATCGTGACCTTAGAAAATTTTATGCCTACGTCTCAGGGAGGGCTAATTGATATGACAGAGACAATTACTTCGAATCCGCGATTTTCGAAGTTCGATAGGACCCCAATTTGAAGTGTGACGTAGGAGTGTTCCGTTGTTTATCTTCTCGCCCCACGCGGCGCGGCGCGTGCCCGTACTTTATCTGTGCACTTCGGTCAATTATGGCTAATAATAATAAATACTGCAGGGCATGAAATTGGATATCGTTTATAATGGCTTAGACACTGGCTTCTTATAAAGAGTACAGTAACTTGTTGAAACCATTTAAAAAGATATTTAAATTTTTAACCTGTGACTCTAAAACAAGAGAAGGGCTCGCGAATAAAGCGATGTCACTAAACATTGGTTGTTGTTAGATTGGTACAATTCCATAGCGCGGTTGTTAGGTTAGTACAATTCCATAACCCATATTTTGAAAACCACTGTAGGTGTACCGCAAACTAAGAAAATAAAAATAACAACCAATTGTCTCTGACACTTCAATTAAAAAGAACAGTGCCGGGTACTTTAATCTTAATCCTAAACCTATGGTCGCAAGGTCACGGTATTATATTTGTATTGTATTATAATATAATTGTTTATACTCTACATTATTGCATGTCGTTTTTTTTCCATCACAATAAAGTAAAATAAAAATTAGTATATATAACAACGAAAATAGGTTTACCATTGAGTCATACTCTATTACTGGTGCTAGGTATAAAATAAATGTATATTTCCAAACAATGCAAAGTGTGGTGTACTTATAATAAAACATTTATGTATACCTTATACCACCTCATGTGAATACTACTTCGGAAATGGGGTTGAAACACTTGAAACTGCAAACAAAGAACGGGTGGAAAAACAAACAAATTGAAAAAACATGGCGTGTTGACCTTACAATTAGCACTGCACACCGAATCCAGGATTTGGAATTGTAAAAAAGCTGTTTTCAGGTGAAAAGCTGTAGATTACTTCATACGATTTAACTTGTGGGGAGACTAGCTGTCGCCCGCGACTTTATCTAGATAGTTACTATAGTTAGGTTGATAACCCTAGATACTTGTGATAAATATGTACAAAGTACAACACGGCATGGTTTCTTCCCCAAACAGGACAGGCTATACCTAGTGTGAGGGTCAACACATACTTCAAATATAACTAACTGCGTTTTTATCATTTCTCGAAATAAACAGTTGTACCTATATTGTGTTGTACGTACATTTGACGAAAAATTAAATCTTACTTAGATAATCATGATTAGATGGGCCGCTAGGTACCTACTCAAATCTTTTGTACTTGATTAATTTTGCTAGCGCAAATATAACGTTGATTGTGCAATGCACACATTGCTCTCTAAAGGTGCGTTCAAACCAAAAGAGCATTCGCTGTTCTATCCCCCGTTCTACAAAATCAACCAATCACGTTATGTGTAACGATCGAATTTCGTAGAGTGGGGCGTTAGAATAGCGAATGCCCTTTTGGTTTGAATGCAACTTAATAAGTAATCAGCAGTAAATTAAAATGTTACTCAAATGAATCTTACTCATAATTCTAGATTAAGCGCAGCTCTGAAATTAAAGCTCGTTAAAAATAAGCATGCTGGTATGCTTTTACAATGAATTACAGTGTTGCAACTTGCAAGTCTTATTCCAATTCAACTTTAGCTTTTTACAAAGTCAACCGGCTTTATTCCACTTGTGTTGCCAGCGTTTTGCCATCAACACCGCACGTGCCGCGGGCCGGTCCGCAAACATGGCAACATTCGGAGCTAATGGGGAAAACAACTGCGGTGCTCAAAATAAACACCGGCACTTTGGAGGTGCGAATTTATTTGGAGTTTTGTTTATTTATAACCTAAGCAACGAATATGTAACGTGTATTTATAAAGTTACAAACATATTCATGAACTACTAACTATCTGGGTAGAGATTGAATTCTAAAATGTAAATAGCAGTTTCGTTATAGTTTTAAAAGCTAGTTCATAAGCGTGTTGGACTGTTAGTGAATTGTAATGTTTATGAATATTGTATTAAGGATACGTAACAATTTACAGTTAATTCATACATATACACGGTAGCTTTTGAAAATACATAAGATCTAAATCAAATTCCTTAAAAATTAACGTCATAGTTTTGGTTTCGTTATTAGAGAAATATTTTCGCGGTTTGAAAATTATAGTGGCATTATACAAAATGATCTGTTTCGAAATTAAATGGTAAATTGTCACTAGTAGTTATGCAAAAGGGAACCAACCTACATGAATTTCTCAATCTAATTAAAAAAAACAAACAAGTTAATATTTAAATAAATAAATAAATATCTTGGGACAACTTACACAAATCGAGCCAGTCCCACTGTAAGCTCAATTAAGGCTTGTGATGTGGGTACCAGTCGACAATATATATAATAGATAGATACATATAGTTACTTAAATACATACACAAATATTTGTGATTAATAAATACACAAAGAATGCCCTGGCCGGGATTCGAACCCGGAATCTCCAGCTTCGTAGGCAGGGTCACTGCCAACTAGGCTATGGAGGCTGACAAAAAAAAATACAGATTCGTGTGAATTGGTTCCTTTTTCCATAACTACGTCCTATTTGAAAGCTACAGAATTTTGCGTGATTTTGCTTAGTGCCACTTTGGTTTTCAAGGAGCACTATACATATAGATCTATAATAATAATAACGATCGTAATAGATCGCTTAGAATACACGTTTTAGTTGAGTGTGTGAATGTCCATATTGTAACAATCAAGTGAAATCTTGCAAGTCTGCTTTCACTGACTTTAGACAGGTGATCGACTTGCAATTTGATATGCGCAAGCGTAGTGTTGCGTGCGATTGTCAATCAGAGCAAGAAATCAGTAAACAAGGCCTTATATTATGTATCGAAATAAGGACCTGTTGGATTGTAGTTTCCTGGTTGAGCTCATATTTTGTGCAAATTCAAGCTCACATCATTTATAAAAGTATTTTTGGAATAAGATACAAATAAGAAGAGAGAGAGAGAGGGTGTCGTAAGACGACTAAGGGATTGAAGTGTCATTGACCATTATTTGATAAAAGACTGATGATGGGCAGCAGCGTCGTCATAGTGGACACATTACTGCGATCGCCAATCCGCTTGCCCAGCGTGGCAATTATGGGTATTTACCTCCTAATGTGTTTAATACGCATAGTTAATAGGAGAGGCCTACGTCCAGCAGTGGACTATCATAGTCTGATGATGAAGAAGAGAGATGGGTTTACCCATAAGCAATGAAACATTGTGGGATGTTTTGTATCTTGTATCAGATTGTGAAAAAGTTAACGCTTTGGAAAAACACTATCGACAACAAAATGACTATTTACCGCTTAAATTGGCAATGTACCACATATTTTTCGACCCGATTTTTTTTAAAGACCGATTTTTTTATACTCTGCACGATGGTGAGGAGGCTAGCTTGTAAGTTTTTTTTTTTAATTTGCCAATTTAAGGGTTAAGTGTATGATGACGATAAGGGTATGTTTGGAATTATGGATAGCCTTAGGAATGTTACCCCTTACCTTACACCTGTTAACCTTGGGTATGTACATTTTATGTCTAATTCTGTTCTTGCTTGCATATATGACTAGCAAAAGTTAAGTAAAAGCTTTATGTTACCAACAATGTACTTTACGTAAAACACTATCTTGAGCTTCCAGCCAAGAATCACATTCGAAATTAAACTTTCACACGCCTATAACTCCTATAAGCAACATTTCCCTCCCCACTCTAACCATTGTTTGTCCTGCTCTAATCAAAATGCAATCGGTAATCAATTGAAAACAAACTCGGCGCGTTACACGAAAAACGAATCAAGTGAAAATTGCGAGCGTTGACAAAACAAACTGTCGTGGGGCAAAAGGGGACAAACGGGGGCAAAAGGGGGCTACGGCGGCTTCGGGAACCGCCGGCAGCGGGAGGGTTTCCCACGGTATCTTACTGTTAGTGTTAAGTGTTTATAGAATGGGTGATGGTAACACAAACGTTGGTTATTTGTGTTTACCTTGTTGAAGAAAATGGCATTTTCAAATTGTAGTAACTAGTTTTATAGACAAATGTTGTGAGAGAAGTTTTTATTGGATGAGCTTGAACTGAGATAAACTATATAGATCTATCTAAATATAATTAATAAATAATATAAAATTAGTTTTATCAGATTTTTTAAATTGAAATAGAATTTAAATATTTACGTCGCTCGTTGATGTCTAATTCATTCATGTATGAAGAACTAATATTAGAACTAAAAAAATAATCATATTTTACCGTCCTCCTCATTCTGACATACATATCGAAACTAAATCAATAATAATAAATTATATCTATTCGCATATCAATTAAAAGCACCGGCCTTCGATGACAAATCGATTTATCTCAGCGATTTGACAACTTGAAATTATTTGCACAACTATTGTAATTAATATTCGAACCAGAAACATAAAGATAAGGTAATTGGTACAGGAGGCGGTAATCCGTAATCGACATAACTTGTCCGCGGATGTTAATCGGTCAAGCTCTCAATATGTCCGTCTGTGTTAACTGTATGTGGATGTGCAGTAAAGAGAGTAATGCGTTTTGATTTTGCAATAGAGTCGGCGAGTGTTTAATTTTGTGTAGGAACCTCATACAACATATAGTTAGGCAGATATTTAGGCCGTGTGGTGACGGCAGTAAGAATACATTTGTCACCACCCCAACTCTTCCCGCGGGTGTCGTAAGAGCCGACTAAGGGATTAAAGTGTCACTGACCATCATTTGATACAAGATTGATGATGGGAAGCAGCGTCATAATAGTGGACACATTACTGCCATCGCCAATCCGTTTGCCCAGCGTGGCGATTATGGGCATTTACCTCCTAATGCGTCCATACGCATAGTATAGTTAATAGGAGAGGCCTTCGTCCAGCAGTGGACCGAGATAGGCAGATGAAGTTGAAGAAGAAGATTATGTATTTAGGTGTTATAAAGTTTAGGAGTCATGTAGCAAAAAGTATCAAGTTCGTCGCGTCTCACATGGGATTTCAAGTTTAAACCCATTATCCTTAGCTTTTTCGGCTCATGCCTAAACCACACGGCCACAATATGGTCTCACCGGATAGCGGTCAAATTACTCGAATGTAGAAGTGACGCATAATGGGTACTAAGGTGTTTAGCATTGGTACTCTGACCACAAAGGTAAGAACTTACACATTTAATTGTTAGATCTTTGTTAAAATTATTACAATAAACAGGAAGAACAAGAAAGAAAGAACAAAGGAAAGCTATGTTAATATATTTTCGGATTTTTTAAATTCCACCCTTTTTGTTATCCAAAAGAATCCTTTTAAGCCACTAAAACGCGGCTTTTTAACAGACCACATTAAAATGGCTTATCAAGCCGGTAGCGAAAACTTTTTCCAACAAATATCTCATAAAACTGACGTTTGAAGATAACGGCTGACGGTGACAGGGCCGTTGCATTAATATTAAAAAAAAAGAAAACAAACATGGCCGCGCAAGATGGCCGTCAAAGGTGCCGCCGGTAGCGGTATTCATAAATGATAAATTTAATATTTTTATATGGTCAAGAGAGGTTCAGATGCGACTGGGTTGTTTTGGTGTGACAAATTTTATTACTTTTAAAACAACGGATTGCAATAAACATTGGAATTGGTAAAATTACTGTAGGCATCGTTAATTTATTTTTTTATACGTGTTGCTATTTTTATGCGGTACTTAACTGTACAATAATCCTGTAATGTACATTACTGGTTATTTAGCATCATTATTTAAAGTTGTGGCAGTTTCCTCCGAAGCTTAAGAATCCAAGACCAAAGAGTCATATTTAAAAAAAATCTTTATTTCAGTTTGTTTATGTTAGCTTTATCTCCAATCTTCGCCAACACGAGTTCTTCTTCATCAGCGTGTGTTTGCCCACCGTTGGCCGTACGCCTCTGCAATTGCATCTACATAGAGCGGTTGTCTGTTTCCCTCTTCGAAACAGACCCTGCTATCTTTTTTATGTGGTCTTCCCACAATTCTTCTGGTCTCTACTCTAAAACGCGCTTTCTCCAGCGTTCGTCGTGTCGTCGGCATAAACCCATTTCAGCTTGGCGATTCTCTCATACACTTTAATGCGAGCAAAACACACGAGTTAATTGCAAAGTATTGAATACTTGGAATCATTCGCTTTTATGTTCGCGCTCCATTTTTCTTTGGATTTTTCTCTGTCACCTCAAAGAAAGCGTCATTAGAGTGACAGAGACTTAGAAGAGTTAGAAGGTCGCGGTAGGGCCACTGTACTTTATAGTACGGTGGTAGTATCAACTCTAAATTGTCCACATTTAGGGTCCGCATGAAATGCGGTCCGGCTCCGATTTCACGCCTGACACTTACTTTCAATTATTATTGTATGCATTTGTCAATCCTAAGGTTCGATGGCACAGTTCTGAAGGCAACTTTATCTTTGTACCGTGTTTTCTTTAACAAGTCAAGGCTATCGTGCGTTTGAAGTGCTGTACAGTAAGGAGCGTAAATATGTAGTCAACTAACTTAACATGTATTACACTTTTATCATACAATTTGTGTGGAGAAGTGTATGACGAACCTTTTTGACCGTAAGTATATTTTTTAAATTTTATATTATTCCATCAATGACATTAAATAATAAATGGACGCACGGAGCCAAACAAAAAAAAACAAGAAAAGTGGCACTAAAAGTCATTTCTATCATGTTTCAGTTGAAGCTAATAACGCTCACTTACAATAAACTATAATAAAAAAAACTCAAAGAATAAAAAACTTTGTGAAGTGAGCAATAAGTGTCAAATTTGCGAACAACACCGCAAAATAGTAGAAACTTTTTATGTTTAAGAAATAATGATGCTATACCGTAAGGTGACCAAATGTCAACTGTCAGAACTGAATAGCGGAGCAAAAGGACCGCAATATTTACTTCTGCAGCCCATTTTTTGGGGCCATTTTTTTGAGCTGTTTGGGGATCCACTTATATATTCTAAATCAATGTATTC
This sequence comes from Thaumatotibia leucotreta, assembly GCA_025490895.1. NCBI lineage: Eukaryota > Metazoa > Arthropoda > Insecta > Lepidoptera > Tortricidae > Thaumatotibia > Thaumatotibia leucotreta. Next base: position 45,550 of record JALPQI010001505.1, read on the forward strand.
CATTTATGTTAAGTGTGTGTGTACCTACATAATAATGTAATCATCATCATCATCATCGGCTTATGATAGTCCACTGCTGGACGTAGGCCTCTCACATTAACTATGCGTATAGACGCATTAGGAGGTAAATGCCCATAATCGGCACGCTGGGCAAGCGGATTGGCGATCGCAGTAATGTGTCCACTATGATGTCGCTGCTGCCCATGATAGTATAATAATATGCATTCTATTGTACAGAGAACATGCTTAAACAGTTTCCTAATAAACCTTATTTAAATGACATAAGGCCTATACTTATCGAAGTTTAGAACTTGAGAATTATTTGACCCTGCGTAACCTCTAAAAGGTCATAATTATTTGGCTCCAAAATAGTTTATAACGTCCAACCTTGACTTGGTCTGTAATCTTATTTAGTAAACAAACAACATAATCTGGTAATAAAATTATGATGAAAATGGAGACACTTTTGAATATTAGGAACCTATAGGTATTTGCTTAGGTAGGTAAGTTTGAGTATAAATAGATCGATACATTTAGTCACTTAATTATGCGAGGGAAAAAGGCAATCTCGGCCATACTAACCATACTGCGCAGAAAATTAGCACGAAATTAATTCCTGCATACGTGTGTAAAAAGGTATCACTAATATCACTATCTTTGTATAAAATAGTACATTGTGTATTAAGGGCAGTAAGTAAGAAATTGTGAACGAGTGTGAAAGTAAAGCCCAAGCCGAAGGCGCGGGCTTTACTTCACACGAGTTCATAATTCTTGTACCGCCCGTGGCACACACAATGTTTTTCATCACACCTGTGAGGCAAAAAAAATTAAATAAAACTATATATTTTCACAAACCTACTCTAAAATGGTCTAAATCATTTCTCAAAATCAGGGACGACTTAAATTCATCATTTTTATAAAAGGAATCTTGGCGCGCTAGAGCGACGTAATGTCGTATGAAAATCCATTATTGCCCATGGGCATAATACAGGTCATTACGTTCAAGTATGCCTGCGTATAATAACACTTTTTACGAGCAGGTGTGATGAAAAGAGCACTTTCTGAGCATATGAATTGTAAAATTTATACAATAATACTTTGTGTTATACCTACATCGATTTACCTAGGCACAAAAAGATGTCAAACAAAATATACCTGTAACTAGCGATGTACAAGTTGCAAAACGTTCTTTAAATTGCAGGAACATACTGAAAAGTTTTCGAGATATTTCATGAAAATTTAATAGTTAGTAAGTTCCCATTGAGAATGATGATTCCATGAAAACTTATAAAAATGTGTTATAAATAACTATTTTTCATCGCAAATAAGTTAATAAAGCATGTAGGCAGTAAACTCATGACTCATGAAGGTGCATTCAGACCAAACGAACATTCGCTATTCTAACACCCCACTCTACGAAATTCGATCGTTACACAAAACGTGATTGGTTGATTTCGTAGAGCGGGGGATAGAACAGCGAATGCTCTTTTGGTTTGAATGCACCTTAAGGCATCTAAGCACGGTCTTGGCTTGATTAGCTTATTTGTCAAATTGATATCCCTGAGAACATTCTCTATGAAACTTTCGCAACTTACGAAACTTCTCGGTACAATGCTACCTGTAACCCACTAAAAATACTTTTTAAAAGACATAGCGATATCTTCGCTCACAAAGAAACCCGGCAGTGTATATCGATCGGAATCCCGCCAAGTGTAATCCGGCGGTCAGTGTGCGTTACTTCGTCTAGCGCGCAATAGTTCACAGCGGTGGCGAAAGGGCAACTATTGAGCAGGAGGATAGGGGTTCGAATCCCGATGAAGGTTTTATTTGTGTGTTATCGCATTATTTTCTCTTTGGTCATGGTTCGTCTACGTGTTTAAGTACCTATCTTTGCAATTCTCAAAAAGCAATTAATCAATCTACCAATTGTAACAGTATGAAAGACGTGATTCAAATCTCGGGATCCAAATGTACAAACTTTTTGAGGAATGCTCATCTATTATATATCTTCGATTGGTACCCAGGTATCCAGATCGCAAGCTTTAATTGAGCTTCCCGTGTGACTTGGTCGATTAGTGTAAGATTGTCTCAAGATATTTATTTATTTATTTAGCACTTTGACGATACAACAGTGCCCAGTGGTTCACAGTGGTGGCGAAAGGCAGCCATTTGTGCATCCAGGAGGATTCGAATCCCGAGGCAAGAGAGGCATTATTTGTGTATTCTCTTTGGTCATGGTTGGTCTACGTATTTAAGTACGTATCTTTGCAATTCTCAAAAAGTTTGTACATTTGGATCATGTCTTCGATATTGATAAAAATTGGCAATGATGCTGAGCAAGATACACCACATTTTCCAAAATGTCACCATCTTAAAAATGTCAGAGACTCATGCCCTAAATTTCTTCGCGATGGGGCTAGAGCTCAGACAAAGCAGAAAATATTAGTTCAGATAAAAAAATTCTTGATAATTCTTGATAATGAGAACATTTCAAATATTGCTAGAATGAGTCACACCCTTCTCAGGTGCCAATACTATGTACTCAGAGCAACCATTATTCAATAAATAGTACTCAAATGGGATACTGTACTGGTACTGGTATAGAATATTGTCAAAATTCCTTGATATCTGAGCCGCTAATCGCCTTAGTTCTACGGCTTCACACACTGCCCTAGATTCGGGTGACATTTGCCTAATGGCCCTTTAACACGTGCCGACTTATAGGTGAACTAATCAGAGCATCGTTTTTTTATCATGGTACAATCTTACAAAATCCTGACAAGCCTCCGTAGCCTAATTGGTAGGGACCCTGCCTACGAAGTTGGAGGTTCCGGGTTCGAATCCCGGCGAGGGCATTATTTATGTAATAAATACGCAAATGTTTGTTCCTTGGTCACGCCTGTCTATGTATCTATCTTTTAAATACATATTATTGTCACCTGGTAACCACATCACAGGCCTTAATGGAGCTTACCGTGGGACTAGGTCGATTTGTATGAGATGTTTCATATTTATTAAAAAAAGAGGAAATCCTATCTGAACGATCATAAAAAAATACAATAAAAACCAGCAGCGGCTATTCTTTTATTTACGGTATTGTGTAAAAGTAAACTAATAATACATTTCATTTCATATCAAATTGATTCAAATTAGCTAAAAAGCACCCCCGACGCGATAAAATGTATATTATACTACAATCAATTAATTTCATTCCGCCCAAGAGATTAAAAAAGCAACTGCCCGTATAAAATTCTAAGGGATGCCAATATACAATGAGGAAAAAATAAATTTCGAAAAAAGAACGCCCAGCTGCCAACGTAGCGAGAAAGAGACGACAATGGGAAATAATGGGGGCGAAAAAGACGGGTATACGGATTAAAAAAAGTCCGCGGATTAATTTTATTCCCGTATTAAAATGTGTATTCAGTTTTAAATGGGAAAAAATGGCGAGCCGTTAATTTAGTTCGGTGATTTACAGCGGACTCTGAAATTTGGATTTTCGAGGAAATGTTAAACGTTTAATTTTAATTGATAAATCACAACTTGGCAACATTGGTGTAGTTACTCATAGTACTACAAAGTCCTATCTCTCCAAGACAAGCTTTCAAACAAAAAGATGTCAACAAATAATGACTATTGTATTCTCGGTGTAAAAAACGCACCCGTCGATTTAAAAATATCAGAGAGTTTTCCATAAAGCAACCCTTTTTGGGATTAAGCCCCAGTTTTTATGGGCTCTGGCAATACCTATAGATAATAAAACATGAACCATAAATTCTTGGTAACGTATTGCGAAGGGCCAAATTTTGCAAGATTAGAAAATAAGAAAAGGATGTCGGTGGCCAGAAACACTACGATGCTCAATATTTACCAAGCGACTAACGATAATTATGAAGATTTTGTAGTTATAATCTATTTGAAGCAGATGTCAGTTCTCTTTGTATTTTTACTTCCATACTTGGATTCACAGTAATAATTAAGAAAAAAAACATGGCTGCCCGAAACTTTGTCGTTAAAGTCCGGCATAGTGTCAGTTCGTGGTGTGAATTAGACTTTCTTTTTTTTTAAACATAAACATGGCCGTTTAAAAATATTCACAGATAGCAACGAAGAGGAAAACTGTAATATATTCATATTATACCTGTGTATCAACCCAAAAATATTTGAACAATATTGATTAATTTATCTGGAAACTACGTTCTGAAATATGTGCATAATAAATATAAGAAGTATAGTGTCCCTTATTTTACGATTTTGGTAATTAACAACGCGTACCCTCTAAATATGCTTCTTTTACGCCAAAACGCCCTAATACGAAGTCCTTTTCTTTTACCGCATTCCAAATCAACAAGTTCCAAATAAATAAATGTGTATAGTTATAAAAGGAAGGGTAACTTCAAATATAATACTTACTTATGATTATTTTCATTAAATGCTCTCAGTAGGTACATTTAATGTTCAAAAAGGTCAAGGATCATTGAAAACGTTCAACGACACACCTTTATCCTACCAAATTACTAACATTCTATTGTTCTACAGAAGTTCTTAATATTCTAATACAAAATTGTAGTTTTGAGTAAATATATTGTAAACTTACCTGACAAATATAACGTATAGACAAAAAATGATGATAATGATAACTAAATCATGTCGTCACTGCACCTGTTAGGCCAACGAAATGGAACGATTTGAATTTTTAAAAGCGTTTTCAGTACGGGGAGCCCAAAGGAGGATTACGGCCCTTCGCGGAATGGCGGGAAATTTGCGAGGCGGTCGATTATTGTGCATAGAGAATAAATAGTGCGGGCGGCAGTCCATACTGTCCATAGACAAGATACAAAGGGATGAACTGTTTGAAATTTGCGTCACATTTCAAAATTGGAATGTCTATGTACTCAAAATGCTGTAATTGTGTATTTGCGTTGAGTGCCCAGATCTAGTATAAATAAATAAAAAAGTATTTTTGGACATCTTTACACAAATCGACCTAGTCCCACAGTAAACTCAATTAAGGCTTGTGATGTGGGATGTGGGTATCAGGCGACGATACATATAATAGATAGATACTTAAATACATAGACAGCCATGACCAAGGAACAAATATTTGTGATAAATAAATACACAAATAAATGCCCTCGCCGGGATTCGAACCCGGAACCTCCGGCTTCGTAGTCAGGGTCACTACCAACTAGGCTACGGAGGCTGACAAATAGTACTAGTGTATTTTCATTAAATACATTTAAATAGAGCGCTCCTCTTAATGACAGAAACATTACATGAACACTGTTTTCGTTTAGCATCTAAAACACTTGTAATGAGTATGAGAATTACTTATTAAGTAACAAATATCTATCTACTTACTTAATATTCGACCGGAAACGGAACGCGTGTTACGCGTGTCATTGAGGCAAAATTACGATAGACTTTGCCATACTAAACGTATGAAAAAAAATTGTAACGAATTCGAAAAATATTTTATCTGTTTCGTTACATTTCTTTCATAAATTTAGTATGGGAGTAACTAAACTGAGTAATCTCAATTAACATAACGTACTTATTTTTGTGACATTAAAGGTATACTTTTTGTTCTGAAAAACTGAAAAGTACGCATGATTCCGAGTAAAATGGTGTATTACACGTCATGATCGCATAAAAAAATTGAAAGGTACCTACACATTTTCTGCAAATGACCCAAAACGTAGATCGATACCATTTTATTGTCAAAAGCTTCAATAGCTTTTATGTGCGGGTTAATTTAATAAGGAATGCAATAAAATATATTTAGAGGTAAACTATAGCCAATAGCAATTGTGACTGCCGCCTACGCCTGACTGTTACTGTGCAATTATACAGGTAGTATAAGTACTTGTAATCAGTAGTATGCAGGTAGTCAAAGAAGATTACATGTTTTGGGACCGGTTGCAGGGGTTACAGTAGGTGTTGGCTCAGTTTCATCTATAAGGTCATAAAAGTTTTATAAGTTTTTTGTCATTCGTTTATGAGGGTTAAAGTGTTAAAATAAAATATGATTTTAAACCCAGCATAAGTAACTGAACGTAAACAAAATCTTGCTGTACATATGCTTAACGAACTAAGCTAAAATGAGCGTAGTAAAACTTTCATTTAGCATTACAGCTTGTTTATTGTACATTTACGTAAAAATACTACATTAAGTACCCACGCAACTAACGAAACCACATCAAAAATAACAAACACTGCTAATTAAGGCCAAGCAAGAACTTCCGTTCCACGTTTCCCCATTTCGGGGAGAGGGGAGCTGGCAACACTGGCGTGGCGGGGGGATAAGCGGCTTACGCGGGGCTGTTTTGATTATTCCGAAGGATGTCTTCTTGAAACGTAAATTATGCAATGCTCTCCCGGTTGTTTTCGCTTGTCATGTCGGCAGTGTTGCCATAGGGAATACTAAGTACCTCTACGAGTTTTTAGTTTTGTGACTTGGGAATCCAGGATGGCTAACTAACGATTAAGTTTGGGATTTCTTGATGCGTGTAACTTTGTGGTCATTTTACGTCTAATTCGAGCTTGGCTCAGTTAAATCTCTTGTTTATTATTTATATATACACAAACATAGAAAGGGATTTAAATATAATTTTGTCACAACTGGACAACACTTTATTGTCTGATCTTGAACCAAACCCTATTACAATATCCAGCATGTTTTTACGAATATTTGGATTCCACATAACACTATAACTGTTTAATCTAAGCCAACTGTATTGTATGATTAAGAAACATTACATTATTTCGTTAGGTGTCTGGTGCATTTTGAATTTGTTGACTGTGATTGAACAATTGAACATCAACATGTCAATTTTACTATCCAGCATAAGCTTAATATAAAAAAATATTTTAATACTCCCAGTTATCAAGAAATCGCTCGTATCTCCAAGCACGCAATACCTCATAATAAACTAATGCTAATCTCATTGTACCGCCATAAATCCTACCATTTCTACTAAGCATGTTTGATTTACAAGCCTCCTTAAAATCGAGCTGGCAACAACGGAAGGAGTTGCCATATAAATGGTTGTAAAACGTTAAAGGATTGTTAACTGACGTGGGGTTTGGTTGTAACATAGGAATGCTTTCAAGGTATAATTGTTTATATAAAATGGATGTGGTTTTAGGGCGTAAGGAAATTAGGTTTCATGACATGTAAAGCATAAGTAAATACCTTTCATATAGGAAAGATATTAAGATGAAACGAGTACCTATGAGGTTTGCTACGTGATCGAAGTTTCTGAAACTGATTCTTGTTCTTTTGCTAAATACGTACCTAATAATATACTCGAATGAAGGAAGAACATAAAAGTTTTTAGCGGCGCAGCAGAATAGTTGTGCTTTATACTCGTTACCTAAGTAAAGTTATGTCCGTAATGTCGTCCAATAGCATTTTCATTTAGAAAGACAATATACAGTAGACGTTGTTTTTCTGCATATATAGCGGCATAGTAGTTATACAATGTAAAAAGCTACAGGTTGCAATTTTACAACTAAGAGGTGACTGACCAATCGACATTCCTCATAGGTCAAGCTCATGTGTCTCGTAAATCGTAGACAGAGGTAAAATGCAGTACATACAATACTTTATATTACAGTATGTCTGACAACTTTAAATGGATCTCTTACAAGAGTACCTTAGTGTAGTGCACGTAATTGATATGCCATTTACATACATTACACTTAAAATTCCGAAATTGTGTGTCCTATATTAACACGTACATACATATGCATCCCCATTGTGAATAAGGTTATGGGACAAATATTAAGCTTCCTAAAGATTTCATACATAGTTGGTATACTATGTTACGTGATTTAAATAATTCTATAACTTCCAAAAACCTTCTATGACGGCTGTTTTGAGTCCCAAGCAATGTTCTCCGAGCAACGAGAACGCACTTATTTTTGGCCACCTTTGTATACACTGGATGGTATTGCCAGGCCGTTAAGTCTAATAACTAGCCTCCTACCGCGAAATTCGTAAATTTCGAGGATTTCTCTTTGTCATTCCAACGAAAAGGTCATTAGAGTGACAGATGAATTTGCGGATTCGAATTTTGCGGTAGACCCACTGGATTTCTTCGTGAAAACCCAAAAATGAAAGTCGAAACTGTCAAAAGTTACAGCTAGACTTACCTTGCGGAAACCCAACAGCTTCAAGCCCATGGTGCGTCAGCCCGAACGGGCCAAGCCCGCCCAGCGGCCCAGGTCCCATGCCCATGTGGTGCGCGCTCGAGTGGTGGTACGGATTCTGCGCTAGCGGCGACGGCTGCTTCAAATAGTGGAAGTAATGGTGGAGCGGCGTGGCTGGATGCGCCTGCGACGCCGACGCGCTGGGCTGAGCTGAGTTGAGCAGCGCCATTTGTCGTTTGGTAGTCACCGTGCCCGCGCGCGCGTTTGTGGCATCTTTGGGCTTTTATTGGCGGTCGGCCATGTTTAGTCTGGAAAAGGAATTGTTTCGTTACAATTTTGTGACCTCTGGAATACTGTTTGGATTTAAACTATTGTGAGACATAAGACATAATACCTATATAAATATAATTAAAAGGGTTAAAGTCACGTGTATTCAGTCAATTCGCGCGTCATATATGTTTCGGAGAGTTTAGGTGTCAAAGTCCGTGCTAACGCGTAAAAGTGCGTTTAAACCAGAAGAGCATTCGCTGTTCTAGCGCCCGTTCTACGAAATCAACCAATCGCGTTTTGTGTACCGATCGAATTTCGTAGAGTGGGAGGTTAGAACAGCGAATGCTCTTTTAGTTTGAACGCACCTTTATATACTTTACGCGAGTTTAACCGTTACGGTTCACCCTGTTGTGGCATAATTTTTTTATGAATAATTCTATATGGCATAATGTATGTAGTCATAATGGGCTTTGTGCAGAAACTGTTGTGGCATACTCAAGTTTGGCATAGTTCGTTATGGCAGATTTCGAATTGTCCGAATATTATATGTGCATAATTTTGATGCTCCTATTAATAATGAGGCATAATCTGGATGTGCATAAAAAGTATCGGCATAGTTTGTTTTAGCATACACTTCTGAGCGGAGTACTTTCTAGGTTGTTAAAAAAAAAATAACCTCGAAGACTAAGGCGGGAGCAAAGCTCCCGCCTTAGTCTTCTAACCTAACCTGTCCGAGTCGGATCTGCCCCGGAAGGTTTTGTTCGCTCGCTTCGCTCGCTCACGCAGAAATTTTCGCCCTCACAACAAATTCTGCCTGACGAAAAATGCAAGGTAAGTTTCGAACATGTGGCTATATACCAAAAAAAAATATGCAAATCTAATTTCTGTCTTATAATACTCGGCGTAAATAATAATATGCCAAGATAGTTTCGGACAAAATAATGTTCGAAATATTGTTATTTATGCCAAGCGATGTTTCTGCCTCATTAAAATTATGCCAAAATAGATTATGCCAAGTCTGTTATGTCCTAAGCGTTTCGGACAAAATAAATTATGCCAGATAGAGGGAACCCAACCGTTACACCACAGAGAATAGTACCCTTAATCATATTTAATTCTAGAATAATATTTTGTAAGCTAAAGAGACTAAATTGCGACATACATTTATTATCCGATTTAGTGTAAAATATGGATAAAAATCATGAAAGCTTTAATCAGTACATTTAGTTGTTAGCACTAAAGTAAACAAGTTTTGTCAAGAATAAAATAATGTACATAATAAAAATAGATGTAAGAACAAAATGAATGACTGACTTTCATAGAAAATAATATCATTTTCTTCCAAAATTTCAATGTTGCAATGGGGATATAATAGGTACAGGTGTAGTGAGCAATTACTTGCCTTCGGAAACGTTCGTAAACACATGCTGTTTCAGGCAGTGTCACCAAGTCTGACTGAAGTAGCATGACAGCTATTACTGTCAGTCTCAGTGAGATAGACTGAAACAGCATGACGTTGACGAACGTTTCCGAAGGCAAGTAATTTCTCACTACATCTGTAATAAAGTACTAAGACCAGTATGCCCTTAGTAGTATCTTAGAATATGACAGGTAGGTAGGTAGCTAAGCAAATGTGAGTCTTCTAAATAGACTTTTGTTGTGAGGATACTTATAACAATATGGAAAGTAAACATTTATTCTAACAAGGCAATCTAATTATATTCCAATAAAGACCAATTTTTCACGGCTCATACACACGATTGAAATTACACGAATGATTGAACACATCAATTTCAATTGCACTTTTTCCATAACTCCACAATTGCCCGTGAATTTTCTGCATCGCAACACAAAGGTGCAAAGTCAAACACGTGGGACGCCTTAAAGGTTGAAAAACGACTCATTCGTCACGATTTCGGCGTTCCAAATTCAAAAATTGCAATTCTGTTTTTTTTTGGGAGTAGGTACATGTTTGCCGACATTCTGTCACGTCTTTTTTGTTGGTACCTGGTTTTGGGTGTACGAGGGGTTGTATTGTCGGAGTGTGCTGACATACGAGATGTAAGCGATGAAAGGTGGGCATGATACTCGTACTAATCGAGTCTATTCATAATGTTTCTAATGGTCCCTTCTGTGTATTTTTATTTTGATAATGCGTTTCGTAGTGCATCGTATTCCTTAGTCCTCTCACTTTCTAGATGGGTTTAGCTATAGAACAAATAATTTAAATAAAGAGAGATGCCTGAGAATCACCTACACTAGTCGGGCGTTTAGTTTATTATTAGGTTGATTAATTTGTTTAGTAAATTTAAATGTAGGTAATGATAGATAGAGATCTTTATTTACATCCAATGTGTAAGTACCTATACATATTGCAATACAGTCGTACCTATAACTGTGTTTTTAGCTAAATAAGCAATCACCAAATAAAATGATCACTACGTATCCTTTTCCCTCTATAAAAGAAAATGATAGCTAATATTTATCTGACATATATTTTATTCCAGGATCGCGAAACATACCCTTATGTGATATAAAAATTAAAACGATTTAAAACTAATTTTACAGAGTCTTCCTGACTCTCACCTCACCGCGCTTGTGTCAAAAAATGCTTACGCAAATGTATTGGTTAACTACATTACAAGGAGACACCAGCCATTGTAAGTTTCGCACTGGATAAACAATAAAAAAAAATATTTTGATTATGCATAATGCATGTACCGAAGTAGGTATCTGATCTGGCTTATAAAGTTATTGTTAGAAACCTGTTGAAAGTCTATTTAAAACCTAACCTAAAACAATACATTTAATCCCCTTAATCCATGAACGAACAAGCACTAGCCTACACGACAAATAATTAGGAAATCGCTTCCCTTTTGCACAGCGCACCGTCGCGTCGCCAACACATTCCGAGAAACCACATTGTCGCCAAGGCACCTTGAATTATCAACAAAAGATTATCCTAAACCACCAATTTCGGACAATAGCTTCGACACGCAAGCGACTATCGCCCTTAACAACCTTAAACGTATATTGTGTAAATGCAGAATTGCTTGGACAAGTTTAAGGATTTCTGGTCTGATGATATTTTTGCAGATCTCAAGGTGTTCATTTGTTAACGCTAAACCCGGCTAGCGGCGGGATTGAAGTGTTTGCACGTCACTGGAGTTTCGTTTAGGTTGAGTCATTTCTAAGGAAAGTGGTTTAGTACGTGTACAGGTACCTTGTTCTGTTTTTTGTAAACATGCGTTTTGTCACTTGGTCTGGTGGTGAATGAATTTTGAAAGGCGATGCGGCATAGGTTTCAGGTAGGAAGTTTCAGTTTAGAACAGTAAAAAATGGTGTAGCCATCAGATATATTATATCGTAGCGTCCGGAGTGTTCAAAAATATCTGATCATGCCTTTATTGCCATAACGATAGAGGCGTACTTGGGATTGTTGTTAAGATTAGTTTAGGTTCGCAGTTAATGACCATTTAGACATAAACGCCTGTTAATCTTTTCTTCTGTTTAATAATCATGCAAGTATCTTAAATCCTTAGTATACCTAGGTACCAAATTTCGACAAAGTGGCTTCTTCATTTATTAACGGTTGCTCAGAAATTCGTTAAAGTTACTGTTGATTTTGTATTGCTTAGTACCTACACTAAGATTTAAGTAACCAACAGAAAATGAACGCTATAAATGACATTATTTTATAATAATCGTAAAATTGAACCAGTGTGCTACTTAAATATACCCTCGTTTTTATATTCCTTTGAAATTCACTAGGTATCTGAGATATATTTTTACGCTAGCAACACAAGAAAATAAACACGTGACGAACGACGTCATTGATGTCAATTATGAAAGAAAAAACACTATCAATTCTCCCCCACACAAAGGTGTCAATGGAGAAGATCTATTTGTCAAAAACGCAACGCGTCATAAATATCGCGGGCAAACATTCGCCATATTGTTTAAAAACAAACATTTCGCGCCCTCCGCTGATGTCTTGTTTGCGCAGTTGGTAGCTCCGATGAGGTCTTTTTTGAGGGTGCATTTTGAGATTTTTGAGACATCGAATTTGATAAAATTATTGAACTTTCGGCCAATTGAAATTAAGTTTTGTATTAACTTGTCAACTATCACTTGTCATTATATTCATATTAGCCAGCTTTGTTTGAATTCGAATGTTGCCTGATTTTATGATTTGCTAACATATTACATTGTATTAATTGGGGATATCCGAAATAATAATAACTGTCAGAATTCATAATAACTCGACATATGTATCCACTTAATTTATATCTAACTACCGCTTATAAAACTATTTAATGTGGAATTTTAACTGCTGTCTTAGCGTCGTTTTATAGCAACAATTATTAAAAATTGATTATTATTGTTTATTTATAGATCGCTTGATTATATAGTTCAAAAAGCATCAACTCTAATTAATAGGCTACTTGACTCATATCAAATTTAGTGCAAAAAATCATTATTTTCTTTCTTTAGTATTTATTGAAAAGATCAATATTTTTCGATTACGGTGTATTAAAAGTGTTTGATGGGTAGATATTTTTCATTGTAAAATTTGTTTTATTTTTTTTAATTTCGTACTCTGAAAAAGGTGTCGGCCATGATGTGACGTCATAGGATCTTAAACTAACTTCATGTCGAATCTTATACGAGTGAAATTCGCCATGGACATGTAGGCATGTAGCTTTGCTGTGACATTGACATAACATAAGTGATATGTCAAATGTTTGTTTTCGGTTTGAGTGACGTCACACCACAGATAATCTAGGCATTAACATGGCTAGTATCGTTTTCGCGTGGTTACGAAAGTTTAAATTTTAAGTTATAATTTTGCGGTTTTCTAGGTCGTGAAAAAATATATTTATATTTTTTTCCCGTTAATCAGATATTGATTAATAATATACGACAAACTTTAAAAATGGGTCAAGTAGCTTATTATTGAGAAGATTGGGAGACTCGGAAATAACGAGAAATAGAGAACTATGGGACCTACACAGTGGCTACAGTTGCTAGTCAATCTAAACCACTATACGTTATCCAGCGGACATGTAAGTACCACTTCTATTCAAATTCAGTGACACGACCAACCTTCTTCATTGCCCTATTTTCCTATTGACCAGAAATGTAGTTGAACGCTAATCATTTTTCTCACAACTCAGTGTATATGGGTAAAACATAATGATAGTAATGATATGTACATTATCTATTATATGGGCAAGAAAATGTTCGTGGAATATTACGTTGTGAGACGTTTTCATCTCCCCGCAGTCCACAACTGTGTAAAACCGTCGATGTTATGACAAAAACGTTAATTTCGGGCGTGATAATTGCCCACTGGGATGCCATTGTGAAGAATTTCTCGCTTCGGAGGACACTATTAACTATTTGTAAGGTTTTTTTATTTCCCAATAACTATTTGTCACAAGGGCCCCTTTCGGCATTTTTTGTGCGATGCCATGAATGGGGTTTGGGAAATATGGTTAGAGGGAAAATTTGAATTAAATAAGGTTCTAGGTAGCTTTTACGTCACTTGTTACTTAACACCATTGTTCAGCTGCTTGACAAAAATCAGATTTTATGTAGCTTCCAGATATATTAACGCATGTGTTGCTAGGCATAGCATCTAATTAGATATACATATACACAGATAAATATTGTAACCAGTATTAAATTTGATATTTTATCGTACCCATACTACGATTTATCCCTAAACAAACACAATTTTAACTATTGTGATCCGTCGATACACAATTAAAAACAAGATGAAAAGTAAGAAGAAAAGAAGAGATTTATTCAGAAAATAAATTCTCCTTCTCAAAACAAATATAAAATCTACAATCTATATTGTATCATATTCAAGAATCCAAATTAAACAGCAACTAAACACTTTTTTTTGTAAGAAATAAAATGTTATTGGACACGAATTTGGGGTGCGTTCATATCATGACCATTGTTGTCCCTGACAGTTCACTAAACACCTCGGAATCCCATTCAAATTTTGAAATTGGAACATCTCTGTTCGAATTTCAAAGTGACAAATTTATTGTGTAGCTAGTTTTTGCCTTCGTAAGAAATATGTCCTAATATAAAATGTACAGCTAATCAAATAAAGCTGACATATTAATGGCATGTTAATTAATATGACATTAAAATACGTCCCTACACGTACATTTTATTATTAATCTTTAATTACTATGATCCAAAAACAAGTAGGTACATTTTTCTAGCTATCTATGGTCTATAATTACAACAGTCAAATTGAGGTCTTTTATCTACCAAACAAAACTAAATGGGGTGGAGTAATGGAAATAATTCCCAAAAGATTATTTTGGAGCATAAACAATTAGCTGTAGGAGGGAATCTAATATTCAACCAGACAAAATAGTAAAAGTAAATCAGTTGTCTCCCTTGGGAGGCAACCCGATGCCTCATTAGGGGCAATGGTACAAATGATTACGTTGGCAGAATTGATGGGGGTTTGGCGGGAAGTGCGCGGCAAATAGCGGGAAAAGAGAATAAGTCATTTACAGATTTGTTTTTTCTACCTTTAGAGACAATTATTATCAAAGGTACAAATTGCTCCTGAAATAATTATAATAAAAAGACTGAACTCGCTTAGATCCAGATAACCGAAATGATAGTAGCAGCCTATACATTCTATACAACTGATGTCTTAAATGCATTTCAGTAAGATTTTTACAAAATTATTTCTATTGATCGTGGAAGTGTGTGTCCACGACTGGATATTTTTAAAGAATTGTAATATTTAAGACTTTGAATATTCAAAAAATATTTTTGGGACCAAGATAATAATGTCAATAAAAAATATCCTGAAGGTGCAGTTAGAGTATAAGGATAATATTATAAATAAACAGGTCAGGTTAAGTATGAGATATAGTATTGTAACCTATACATATATTGTAGAACCTATAATATTGTATGTATAGATGTGGCATTTAAAGTCTTTACGTTTTTGTGACATATATTCAAAATGTTCAAATATGTGGTGTATCTAATAACTGTTTGATCTTTCCCTCCGTTTTAGTGAAAAGAGTGGAGGGTCTCAGGTCTCAGTCCCATGGGATCCCTAATGTAATGCTTGCTAAAGACCGCGGTCACGGAGTCATAAGTTTTACAAGAAATAATAATTTACGATTGACCGGTACAGTTTCAAACTTGTGCTAACCATGAACTGCCGCCGTGTTATTAACACGGACCTTTCCATCAGGCTCGTTCGTAGCAACGTGTATGTTTCATGGTGCGGCTGTTGTATGCTTGTAATTACACAATACATACGTACGATTAAAATGATAATAGGGCATTTACACTTTTAGGGACACCCAATTAGCGTAAAATTAAAAAACCTTAAATAGAAATCAAGGTTTTATAACTTGACGCTAATTGGGTGACCTAAAAAGTGAAAATGCCCAATAACTTACTGTGTGCATCATCAGCGAAATTTGAGATTATCATAATAACGTCCAAAAATCATGCTGGACGAATATAAAGTACTCACTTGATAAGGTAACTGATTTATTGTTAGTTGATCAAGATCATAAAAAATAAATATATTCTGTAATTAAGTGATTACACTGCCTTGTTAGTTATTAAAATAATTAAAACATAAGAAGTTATAAACGACTAAGACTTATCAACTTTAAAAAGTATAAAATTGTAAATACCGACGCACCCACATTTTATGTTTAAATACACATACGCTCTTATTATAGTTATTATATACCTACGGTTTGTGTGCGTGTTTAGAGTAACAATCGAATTTTGACGACCTCAGACCAAGGTGTCCTCATACATCCGTAACCATTGGACCGTTAATTTTCCCCCGCATAATACAAAACTAATCGCCATCCAATGTAGCCAACATAAGGCTTCTAATTCACTTCGCATATTCAATTTATTAGCTCCCCTATGTTGGTACTGGCACAATGGGCACGCGCCTTGGCCATTCGCGTTCTAATTGAGAGTTTTCGAGTTTTCGTCTATGGTGCGCGGAGATAAATGGAATAAGTTATTGTTTATGGTTTGCGAGGGTCGGATATTGCTACTTTTGTAATTGCTACATGTGGGCATGAAATTTGTCGATGATTGACATTGGAGCAAGCTATGAAATAAATTATGGTTGCAACCGCTGTTTTGTAGTACTATAGTAAATATGTTAATGTTTTAGGTTTGATGTAATTGTAACAAAAAAAGTTTATTTTATTTTATATGAATTATTTTATTGAAGGGCAACATTATAAACAATTTTATTTTGAAGGTCAGATATTAACACGGGAAGGTTAGCATTAGCACCATAACTTTTCATAGATACGTGAAAACTAACATAAATAAATGTTCAGAAAACATCAAAAAGTTTGCAAGTCTTACCTACATAGTACATTCCTACCTACTTAAAAAAAAACTAAGATAAATTATAATTCGTTAAGTAGACAAAATGTTTGTTAAGGATCTTACGGCACAGTTGTAAGTGTTCATTAATTTTCAAATAGTTCAAAAAAAACTTCCAAAAGATATATTTTTATTTTATAGATTTTAATGTTCCTCGTACTAATATTACGAGGAACATTAAAATGCGCCTTTCACATCTCCACGCAATTTGTATGCAGAAGTGTAAAGAAAATAACTTGGTTGACCGTACATATGTAAATGCTTTAATCGAATCTTGAAAACTGTAGTTTTTCCTTTTGTGAGGAAGAAAAAAAAACTATTTACCACTATTTTATCTTTACAGTAGTACGGTTTGTAACTTAATCCTCATTCCAACATGCGCTTATTTTTTTTATTTATAGTGATTGCACTATAAAATACCATAGGTAACAAAAAAGGCTGGCTACACATAAATCCAGTTGCAATTACAACTCTCCCGCGTAAAGTCAACACGCGATATCAAGAAATATTCGAAAAGCGAACACTGGCGGCATTCAGCCAAGTAAACAACTTGAAAAAACGAAAATCGATACCAACCGCCAGCGCGACGCAACATACGCTTTACACGAGAAAGAACAGGATAGAAGAACTTACAGAGGGTGTTGCAAGGCGTGGCTTTAAAATCACCCGCCTAGCAAACAAAAAGAGATAGCTGCTTTTAAGTTAGCCGCTTCCTAAGTGGGAGCAAGATGGGTGTAGATGGGTGTTTTATTGGGTTTTCGAGTGATTCTGGAAATCTAGACTCGATAAGTTTAAATAATGCAAGGGCTTTGGATCTTTAGATACATCTGACGTATATTAAAACGACGTCGAGTAAAACGTTTTCTTATTTTATGAAAAACACGTTGAGATATACTTAAGTTAGTGGTTTTGGATAATATATTTTGCTGCCCGTAGAATTTAATCTACAAAATAAAACTTCGTTTAGCTAACCTACTTAAGCGCATGCTTTTCAGTTTTGGATAATTTAAATCAATTAGTAGTCAATTACATACAGGGCGTCCCAAAGTTATGGGACATGAAGGGGAAGTACCTTAAATATCGTAGATAGGATATTTTGCTGAAAGAAGACTTTATTTTATTTTGAAAATAAAATAATACTGCATTAAAAAAAATTGCTTTTTCTAGGAATTGAACCTACTTTAAAAGAACATTTTATTTTTCGTAATTTTATGATGTCATTCAAAAGAATGGATAAGAAAAACAATTTTTCTTAAAAAACATAGTATCTAAAACTAAAAGAATAACCAAAAAAGTTTGATTCAAAATTCGGAAAAAATTGTAGTTGGTTCAATTTCCGGGTGAAGCAAGTAATTTTTTGAAAAACTTTAAATGCACTTTTACTAAATTTTAAAAATAACATGAAGTCTTCTTTCAGCAAAATACATTATCTATGATATTTAAGGTACTTCCCCTTCATGTCCCATAACTTTGGAACGCCCTGTATATGTAATATAGGTATTATAAATTTTATTACATGAATGCGCCTCAGAAGCGGTCGCTTATTTACATTACCCTCAATGGAATCGGAGTGATTTTTACTAGTAATTACAGATACTTAGCTGAATATTTCCAGTTTCATAGGTACGCATAGGCAGTATAGGTTAAAATTGTTACACGTTCCTATAATAATTACGAATTGAGTAAAACAGCATAAAAAATATAATTCATTACCGAATTTTCTCGTGATCGTTTAACAATTGTGCAGTTTCGTATACATAATTATGCAATGCAACTAAAATATAATTTTGACGAGGTAAAGACATCAACGCGCGCTGCAAACTCTTCATTATCGATAAAACATCAACGCATCGTGGGTTTCACTTCGTGACGCATAGGTATATGTAGTAAAATAATACTTAATCACAACTTAATGCAAATAGAACTTGTTTTAATTACCCGTTAGCTTACTCTAATGTGTAATGTACGTTATTTTGGCCACCTGTCTAACTTTGGGGTGTCAAACGTAACGTTATGTAATCAAAGGTAATGTTATGTAGAATATAAATGGGGTCCATGTATACTAATAGTCAGTAGAAAACAAAAATTCGTTAAAAAAATAATTAATCATCGACTTAAGTCAAAGTCAAAGTATTTATTTGCCAGAATACAGTACAGGAAGTTCTTATAAAATAATATATAACTGTGTATTCAGCCATCACACAGGCGTGCAAATATTTGGAGAGGCAATTAATTAATAAAAAAAAAAAAAAAAAATAGATACAAACATTATGTCAAATAAACGAAATACAATAATACCGATCTATGTCACATTGAGTTCACGTACATTTTTAGTAAAAAATATTGATATTTATAAAGTATCCACGCGAAAAAATATATCTACTACCTATCCCAAATGCTCTGGCAAGTCAGACATATTTATTTACATTTTTTTTGTTTTCTACCAACGAACAGTATAAATAGGTATACGAGTATGAAATAAATTATTACAGTTTGCCAAAAAAAAGTCACCGGCTATATCAGAACGCATTCCAAATATGAATTTAATGTTTCCTCGACGTGACTTTTTAAAAAGCGGGGAATACAATAGGTATTTTATCGAGCGAGTTTCGCATGCATGAATGCAAGTGGAACGTGATAGCAACAAATAGTAACGCGCGATTGTGTACAATAAAGAACCTACCTATTCATGGGTAATTTATAGCGTCGTGTGTGGGTGGGATGTTTAATTGTACGAGATGTGGCCCGCTTTAACAACCTAAAATGTAATGCCAACCTACGAAAAAAATACATGAATGTTTTATAAGTTTTGATCGTAATAATCAGTTTAAATAAAACGTGCAACGAAACAAGGTAGTAAATATTTTTTATGTCTTATACGTCGGTGCTATAAAAAATGAATATACAATTTAAATGTGATTTTTGGTAGGCTCCTTAATCTTCATGGTTAGGCAGTAGGTAGGTAGCTACTTATTATAAGTAGGTATTTAAATGTATTTTATCCTACATCTCTTTTCAGGGAAATAATTTATAGATATTTACATTACTTACCTACATGCATAGATGCATGCGATCTTTGAGGTTTCAAGGTACCCTCAGTAAAATTTATGTTTTGGGAAAATTACACAATATATTATACAAAATTTTGCACGGTATAACTGATAAGTAATAATAGGTATATGGATTTTAAATATATGATGCTTAAGAAATTCCTTTCGGTACGGGTTTTGATTAATTAATAAAATCTCCTCATTTCTGATTACCACTAGTATAAAATGAACGCTACCTACATTAATTCTCGAACAGAATTATATTATTTAATTGTTTCGCTGTAGATAATAATTATGTAATTAGATATAACTATTAAATAATATAATTCTCTTCGAGAATTAATGTATATTTCTATTAGATAGCAGTTTGCGTTATTGACACCGAATTATTAAGAGCTTTAGTAATCTAATACACTAAAAAGTATAAAAAGAATAAATGTCACGTTTGCAAGTTTTTATCATTGCGTAGTTAAGACAAACAATATTTCATACTTTGTTTGATGATGATTGTTCCTTAAAACCTTGGTAGAATTAGAACAATATATAGTAAAATTTGTTATAAATAAATTATTTACCTATTCATTAAATCATAAAAATAAGTACTTACATAAATATCGACTCCACTGATGCCTATATTAAGTTTGCCACCAACTGTCCGTACGCTACTTCATCCTTTATTCAGTCATTACTCATTACTTCACTAGTCATGTGCCCGGTTCACATTATTCCAGTAGCAATCCAGTCCAGCATTTCAATCCAGTACTAGAATGCTACTGAAATAATGTGAACCGACACTGAATTGCACTGGAATGCACCCAATCCAGCGGCATCGGAATAATGTAGACAGCCATTCCAGTTCCAAACCAAACCGCAGTGCTAGATCATTGTCAGCGATGTGTTTCCAATCCAGCTACTCTTAAAAGACTGGAGTAATGTAAACGATATGCTCCAGTCCAGCACTGGACTGGATTAAGGCCTGGCCACGACATTGGTCTAAAGGTGCATTCAGACCAAGCGAAGATTCGCTATTCTATTCCCCCACTCTTCGAAATTCGATCGTTACACAAAACTTGATTCGTTGATTTCGTAGAGTGGGGGATATAATAGCGAATGCTAGTTTGGTCTGAATGCACCTTAAAGCGACCAGCGGCGAGCGAATCCATGAGTTGGCGCGGGATGCCGATATGGGTACTCCCTCTCGCACGTATGGTTTTCCGCTAAGCCGGTCGCCTTAGACCAATGTCGTGGCCGCGGCATTAGACCGCTAGATCACTGGACTGGAATAATGTGAACCGGGCAATAGTTTCACAATGCTACAATGTGATGTGATGTCCTAATTAAGTCCTAGTTTTACACAAGGTTTCCAAAAAGCAGGGGAATGCACCTGTCAGTCAGGATTCGGGACACAAAATACCTAGGCTCCCGAGGGGATTTTTTATTCAAAAGTAGTAGCAGTAAGAAATATTGATAGCACCTAGTATCTAATATTTTAGATGAATATCAAAAATACAACGGGATACCAATTACTTTCAGCCATCTTGTATTTATTTGTCATAAACATAATTTGATGATAACCATAAATTTAATATCCTAGTTTCATAGCAGCAAAACCACTACTATCTACCCTCAGTCACCAGGGTGACTTTTTTTAAAAGGGCGGCTAATCCGCAAGGGCCCGTGAAAGGGCGTACCACTAATTATTATTACTTCCCAACAAACACATAAACATCATTGGCAGTATGCGCTCGAACATCTGCCTTTTGTGAAATAAAAAAGTAATTGTCTATGGGCGGTTGTATTTTTGAAGTTGGCACTGCTTTGTTTTGATTTGAACGCAGTCGGCGGTAGCTAGTGTCGTCCTTTATTGTCCGTCATAAAAAATACTTAAATCGTAAATTATAGATGTTAATATTTAAAACTTAAATCTCGCAATTTATTATTTATTTCCTGGCTAACCACCTTAATAGTAAAAAATGTGCGAAATTCATATTTTCTACGAGAAATTTGATCATTTTATATTTCGCCTTTTTCTACTACTTACAGCCACTTAACAGGCTATAAATCGTCCCTTAGACTTAGAGTAGTAAATATTTAAAATTATAGAGTAGTAAATATTTTTTTGTTATATAATAATTTAATACCTAATCATAAAGATCTTTAAAAAAGCTTTATCGTTATAATTAATCTAAATAAGATCAAGACAAGATGATCATTAATCGTGTAGGTATATAAAAAAACTTGTACTTATTGCAAATGCAATAGGTACCTAACCTACTTACATAGTCAGGAACGGTAGTATGGTCAATATAATGCCGGTTCTCGGTTCTGAATGTTATGATACTATTAATCATTAAAAACTCAAAAATTGGATGAAGAGACCTACCTACAGTAGTAATACGGTATTGTTTACTTCACTTTCTGTCATGTCAAATCCAATAAACCATGTAATTAATAAAATTGGCAAGTAATGTGAACAATATACCTACATAATTACACGTATCCCTATGGTCTGGTATATAGTCAGATCACAATACTAAAAAAAAATTAACTGTAGGCTGTTGCTATACCTACATTTTATAATTTTTTTCCAAACGGCTACCTAATACCTACTTTTATTTTTATTTACTAAAGTCATAACATAAACTCCACTTTACAGTAACTAAATACTCGTAAAAAGTGAAACTTGCGTCGGCATAATAATATTACTCGTAAGTACTTATCTATTTATAACAACACCTAAGTATTAACAAGGGTGTAAGTAATAAAATATATCTAAATTCTTTGTATTAACAAATAATCTGGCAATACAGTCGCATTACCCATGTTTCATATCGAATCACGACTTTTTTATCAATTAAAGATTAAATAGCTATACTGATAAAAGGACATAATTAGCAACATTGATACAAAAAGAAACGAAATAATACTCAAAACAATCTACATTCAATCTAATAATCAATGACACAAATACAAAAATTAAATATACTAGTCTATGGTACTTATCTTTTTTAATTTTTACTTTTAAATATCGATTAAAGTAATGAAGTAAGCGCGAGACCACAGATTAGATTTGAAAGGTGTCAAGAGGCGGATTTATCAGATTGATGAGTTTTGGTAATCGAATTACGAAACATACCTAATCGATTTTTAGGTTTATATTTGTAATGGTAAATACGATGTTTTCTATCTAATTCACGATTTGCTTATCACGCGCCATGCAATTGAGCATCAAGAATATAGACCTAAAAATAATTATTTTATTCATACTGTAGTATATATAATAAATTAACATATGTGTACGTTTTTTTTTTCGCAGGGGAGAACTAAGGTTAGGTTTTAGGTTTACGCATCTGTAACTTTTACTTAAGCCTCGTATGCACTATAAACAAAGTTTTCCAGAACATTCACCGTACCTATTAAGTAATTTCTAATGCTTATAGGGAACTCTGGGATTTATAAAAGACTAATTCCCATAGCAACAACTAAACTAATTACAATATAATATATTTGCGATAAAAACAAACAATTAAAAATCAAACAGATCACTATCATAAAGGCCGATCAAATGCGACTATCTCCGGATTTATCTGCAGATCTTTTATCTTCAGATCAACTCGTTATGACTAATGATGTATCTAATTGGCATATTTTGTGCACGTTCTGCTGGTACGGTGGCATATTGATTTGAAACATACTGTATAAGTATTTTTTTTTCAGGTAATTATTAGTACGGCTCAGGTATTAGTAGTGTACTTGTACAAGTTGTAGACCATTCTCAAATTTACTGGAATTATTTCATGAGAATATTCTCATGCAAGTTGCCATTGGCAACATTCGCTTTTAGTTTAAGCATGAATATTACGGATATGTAAGGATTATTACTATCTCCCAACAGTTAGTGATCGCGACCTTTGACTTTTACACACTGCGGCCCAACCACGAACTTCGAAATCCGCACGGGGAGTGATATATGTAGTATAAGCATATTGATATGAAACATACTGAATAAGTATAATTAACAATATACAAGTTGTAGAAAATTCTCAAAGTAACTGCATAAAATTACTGAAAATTTTCATGACAAAATTCTCTTGTAAGATGCCATTGTTAACCCAACAGTTGATGTTCACGACCTTTGTCGTTTGAGACACTGACCCTGGTTTATCAAGTGCCGTAAATTGGCCCTAAATCTTAAGTTGGGTTTACACCAAACGAGCGAATGCCCTTTCTATCCCCACTCTACGATATTCGTTCGTTACACAAAACGTAATTCGTCGAAATTCGTTGATTCGTAAAGTGGGGGATAGAATGAACATTCGCTCGTTTGGTGTAATTCCACCTTTAGCAATAAATGTGCGACAAACAATACCAGGAAATAACCATGACAATATTCTTTTCGGATTTAATTCTTGATATGTTTGGGTAAAAATTCTAGTCACTATTTATTAACTTTTTTTTTAAATACTAAAATAACAAAGTATTTAACAACTTATTTAGTTATAATTATTAAAGCTATCTCCAAAACATATTTTGCGAAACGGATTCAAGGTAATAATTTGTTAAATTCATATCAATAAAAAGACGTAGGCGAAAAATGAGTAAAAAATTAGTTCCATGCGAAGTATACATTTATAATTAACATTTAAACCACAAGTTACAAAACCAACATGGCGCCGGTATGAAACGGTGATTAACTACATGCGCTTGCGCATGGGAAACGCTTAATTGATGTTTTATCATCGCAGTGATGATTTAACTATGATATACAAGTGCTAGATGAGCTTAGACTGATATGAGATGCAAAATAAGACAAAATTAAGTAGTAACAATAAATGTCCTATAGATTTTTTACTTTTTTGCATCATGAATAGGCAGTGTTATTCATGTGCGAGTATTTAATCGGCTTACAATGTTGATTATAGTAAAAGTGATATTGGAATTAGTTGTATGTCAAAAAAATCAGGAGCAATGTATTTTCTGCGAATAGTAGGTATCAATTTTATTTACATTCCCTGTAGCCCTGCGTAATACCTAAAGTCGCGTTTTCACTTAGTGTCCATAGCGAGCATTCGCTTCTTCGTGGGCTGATGAACGAACATTTTGCTATGTGAATTATTGTTTTCATCTGCCCAAGAACGAAATGTTCGCTCAGAATACTAAGTGAAACGCGGCTTACTATAAAATGTCTTATAGTAATATTTCTAGTGGACATTTTAAATGATGTTATTTAAAAGTCGAATGAAGTCTTAATCAATCTAATAACATAACAAATCAAATGGACAATGTACATTTCTCAATCTGATTTTTATTTATTATTAAATTGTGTACTCACCTGTAGCCATACCTTGAGTTGACATGTAGCGTTTACGTTAGTGTTTATGGTTAATAGCTCTAATACATCAATAGCGTTATTAACGCCGACTTACCTACTTTTTATTTGGCTCGCTCGCACCAATACGCGACTAGATACAAGCGGGATGGAATGGATATAAAGTTCGTGTTAATATCGCGGCGGCAACTCATGGTAAGCACAGCGAAATGCTTAGTTGCTCACTACTTTGACGTTTGACGCGGTTTAAGGCCGGAGTCACACTGGATTCGTGTGTGGCACGTGCACGTCCACGTTGTAACGTACGAAGCGTCATAGTAGATGGCACACCGCTTGCCAGTCACGCTCACGTTGCCGCCACGCAACCGGTGCGGCATCTAATACGACATTTCCTACGCTACAACGCGCCCGCGCTCGTGCTGCATACGCATCTGATGTGACTTAGCCTTTGTAATTCCATAATAGTTATCTATATTGGTTTATCTATGTCTCATTCAGCAGCCATACATCTTCGGTGCGTAACTCGGGAGGAACAAAGCGCGCTGACACAGCACTTCTTTATCCAATTACGGGCGTGAATGGCAGTTTTGATGGCCGTGTATGACTTGTATGACGGTCTGTTTGGTCTGGGTAGAAATTAGCTACTTACTGAGTTGAATTATTGTTGCGTTACGTGCTTTTTTAATGTAGCTAATGTTTTTTTGGCTCGCGAAAATGGGAAAAATTTGCTTACATTCAACCAATTTGTAAGAAATTATTTACTACTTGTTATTTTGACATACCTAGTTCTAGAGTGGCGTAGTGTTCCAATTGCATGAGTGTACAGTCAAGGTGATCCCTTACAAATGTGTCTATATCTTAATGCACTCGACTGTACTTACCTACACTTTGATAGGTACCGTTTTACTTACTCATTTTTTTACGGAAATGTCAGAATGTGTAAATAATATTTTCACTAGGTACAATGTAAATCATAATATCTCCGAAAGTGCATTTTATTACGATTGAATTTAATTTATTTTTGAAATATTTGGGTACCTATTGATTGGGTAATAATGAAATTTTCCACAAATTTAATATAATTTCATCCATTCCAAAGATTAATACATTTAACAACATATTCCATAGCAAAAACAGCATTTTACGATATAATAAGGTTTTGAACAAACATGTATAGCCAAGCGAGAGGCGTGGCGAGGTACGCCCCCCGAAGATGGCTGGAGCAATTATATCTATCTATAGTTACCATCAGATATAACGCAGCAGCCAGGGTACTCATTAATATCTGAGCAGGGTGCTTAGACAAGTTGCCAATCGCTACCGCTTAATCGTCAATCGTAAACAAAAGGCAACTAACTGTCTTTGCCGCACTAATATGAAAGAGTGACATAGAGGGAATACTACGATACGCTACTAAGCGCTAGCGATTGGCAACTTGGCTAAGCATCCAGGGCTCTATTTTCATGTAGCAAAATAAAAAATATAAAACGGGCACTTCAAAAAATGTACCAACTTACCAAACCTATTATGCGAAATGCTTTAAAACAATAACAGACCACAGATTATAGAAGAAAGACCCCTATACCTGGTATTCCGGATCTTATTTTAAAAAGAGAGCTTTAAAAATAGTGTTATTGTAACAATTTCTTTTATTTAATTTGTGTAGGAGTATAAAACATTTAAGGCGCTTACTTGGTACGAGGAATGCTGTTAGATATTAATAAGATATTTATTAGATCACTTTTAGTAACAGGGGTCCATTTTGTATATAAATATCAGGAACTAAACCGGAAGTCTATGATAAAATTATATTGTAACCTAAGTGACTCCGAACGATCAGGTATCAAATTGATAAAACAACAAATAAAAGACTAAGGGCCTGTTTCACGATGCCTGAATAAAATATATCTGTCAGATAAATGCTAGCATCCCTTTTCTTTTATATGTCTGGGGAAGAGGATAGTGATATATTGATAATATTATCTGACGAATATATCCGGTGATACAAGCCGTTAGGGACTATGGAGATTAGTAATAAAATAAAACTAATAAACTAAAGATCAAAATCCCGCCACATCATTAGAAGTTGCGAATAGGTATTGTAATTGTAAACAAACTTTGAATTCCAAATGCTCTTATTTTCCATTTTACGTCATCGAATACCTACTACTAAATACACGTGTAATTAATCACCTACTACGGTACTTGTTCTAACTAAACTGTTAAAACTATAAAATAAAATTAAAAATAGTTTTTTTTTTAATTATTTGTGTACATAATTTACAATTTCTATTTGCTGCGTTTTTAAACACTCAAGTGTTTTTTTTTATTAAACTAAGTTGATTATCTGTTTTTTTTACAACAAGGTGGTTAGTGTTTAAGTAGTCTTCCATTAGCGACTATCTATATATCTCTATCATTAAACAGACTATTGCGACTTAACTGCGGATTAGAATTAGAACTTGGTTGTAAATTATCTCTTGTAAGGGCAACATAAGAACAGATTAGATTTCAAAATTTAAGTTAAACAATAGCTGTTTTGTTAAATAGCTTAGGATTAATGCAAATAATTACCTGTGTTAAATAATTGTCAAAGGTTTTTTTACAGTTGTTGAATGTAAAATGACACGCGGGTAGGTCGGTATCTACTATTACGTGTATTATGCATAAACTAGCTGTAATATATCTACATTTCTACTTTTATCGCATAGTACCTATAATAGGTGCAAGTGTTAGATAATCACAAGACAATTATACTTGAATATTTTTTTAAGGAAATGGACCTACTTGCATCTAAATAATTATACCTACTTCTCTCGAAGAATCGCAATAATATATTAATTTTATTGAACAACAATGCATATTGATTTTTTTTATTATCAAAGTTCTGAATGTTTTTCTCACCTCATATCTTATCACTGTACATGGAAAAAACATGCGTACTAATTACTAAGTTCTACATTACCATAAACAATTCAATATACAAAAAGAACATTAAGTTTGCGAAAAAAAAAATTAACACAAGAGTCCTCTTCAGTAAAACCATCCAAGTAGCAATTCCCAAATACCACGTCAAATAAAAAAAGAAAAAAATCCGACAATAGACATTAAACCTCTATTACGCAAGCCGCGGTGTTGCCGGCGCAAATTATTACGGTCCCACCCCTGGGCGGGGTAGCCTAATGGTTCTTCGCTGGGGTAGGTTTGAGAGGTAGGAG
This sequence comes from Thaumatotibia leucotreta, assembly GCA_025490895.1. Classification (NCBI taxonomy): domain Eukaryota; kingdom Metazoa; phylum Arthropoda; class Insecta; order Lepidoptera; family Tortricidae; genus Thaumatotibia; species Thaumatotibia leucotreta. The sequence continues at coordinate 73,995 of JALPQI010001505.1, forward strand.
TAATTTCTATTGTTATTTATTACGTTCCTTATTTAATGGTTGTATACCTACTTATGTATTTATCAATACATTTTAAAATAAAGTGTAATAGGGGGACGATAAAATTAATATGCTTTGAAAAAAAATACATCTATGTGCGTTACGAAATAAATGAACAAAAAGATGTAACTATTTTATGAATAAATTAATCAAAAAGAAATATCTAGTGGTTTGTTTACCTATTCACGAACATTATCTTGACACAAGCATGTAGAATAAATGTAGGGTCACGCAACAACTACATATTATCAAAATAACGATTTTATAAAAAACTGGTATTGGTGTGGATATATTAATAAAAAGCAAGTAGGTAACTATTATAAATATATAGTATATTTTACTGTTAAGTAATTACGTAGTGTATGTATCTGCCGACGCGCGACGGAAACTAATTTATTTTAAGGTCTTTTTTAGTTTTAGTATACCAACCGCGTTCCTCAAGATTTTTTTTCGGCCTAGCCTAGAACTAGTAAATTGTAATTATTTTGCTAAACATAAAAAGTAAAATAGTATATAAATCCTATTTTCTCGTACATGATTTCTAATATTCGAATACCTAATCGTCAAGTTAGCAAAACTGTATAACTCATATTTTGGAAAATTTCGACATATTGTTAATAACGCAATGTAACCAGTTTGGTAACTAGGGATGTTTGTAAAAAGTTAACGTTGGTACCTATTATCTATCAAGAGTTTAATCGATTGATAAGTTCATTTCACAATTTGTTCTATTTATTTGTCCTAAAAATCTAAATTACACCTTCGTATTTTCAATATCACTGACTGATATGAGTAGATAACCCTTTACAAATGTAATTTGTTTAATCTAATGTTAACTCCTGATTAAACGTATAAAAATACCTGAAATAAAAGCTACATTTTACAAAATGTTGTAGTAATATAAATTTGTACAGTTTAGCTTTTGTTTTTATTAAAAATCAAGTAATAATTATTTTATAATTACTCAAAATTGCAATATAGATCAATTTTTTTTTAATCTTTATAACTATTGTTCAAAAGGACCCACTGTATTTTTTTCTTTAACAAAATAAAATCATTTGTTTCAGTAGAAAATTGTTACTATCACTTTATTACTTTTTCTTACAAATTTTTACTTAAGATGTAGGCGTAGAAGAAAGTAGGCGTATCTTTTAAAATATTATAAAACGAGGGTAAGAAAACTAAGGCGGTATCGCGCAGAAACAAAGTAATAATATTGTAATTTAACTCAAATGTCTAATTAATTTTGTTTAGAACTATTTTGCACTACTTTATTTTTGACATAAAAAAATTGTTAATTACGTATCTAGTTGATATGTAGTTTATTTAGAAAAACTTACCTTAAAAGCACCAAAATCCAATCTTTTTACAACACTAGAAATACCGCTGCACTGAAAAGCGTTAATTACCGACACTGGCACGCACACTCACGTTATCGTCCGTTAAAACTTAATCTTATCGAAATTAAAAAGAAGCACAATTTTAATCTATACGTCCTTTCAGTCTTGAGCAATTTCTTTATCTAAGTCGATGTTGAAAACTTCGTTTTGAATTGAAACTAGTTAAAACGTTGTTTTAAATGATAGTAAACTATTAAAACTACGTTTAAGTGAGGATTTGTTCGATTTTTATGTTCTATTGTTGGTAAAGCGCACGGCACGGCGTCCCCTCGAGCGGCCGAGCCGAGACTGCCTCGCTCCGCGCCCTCCGCGCCCCTTTCCTCCCGCCGTACGAATTTTCAGGTAAAAAAAGTAAACGAGTGTCAATTGTCTATTGTCGACTTTTTTCTTAAATTAGGTAGTTTCACGGTGCGTAGGTGGTCGTTTTGTTTAAATTGCACGAGTAGCACAGGCACGTGCTGTCTCTGTCTCAGGGATTTAGAAAGTGGAACATGAACACTTACAAGGTAGAAAATTATTATGATAATATTTTTTAGATTACAGTATGATTTTAGGGAAATGTTCATTACCATTTTTTGTTCAATTTAACTAGAGGCATCATCTTTGCACAACTTTAGCGATTAATTTTATTAATGTAAGTACGTTTTACCCCTATTTATCGAGCCATTATTGGTTTAACTATTACATTAAAATTATAAAAGGACAGTTCCAAGTGTAACATTAGCAAACTATCTATTACAATTTCGAATAGATAGTTTGCTATCTATGTATTTTTGAATTACATAGTTACATTGTTAACTATGTAATTCAAAAATATAGGTACCTAGGTGTAGTGTACATGTAGGTATTAAGGTACATAGTGATAGTGCTAAAGTTTTACACGCTAAAAAAACTTGAATTGAATAAAATAAAGGGTGTTTACTTAAACTTGCACTTCACAAGAAGTATAAATATAAAACAAAAAGTGTATTTTAGCGGTTACCACATTTTACCTTCAGGTGGTGAATTTTTCGAAAACGAAGAATTCTGTACCTAACCATAATGTGATGATCAATCAGTTTAGGGTTTCAAATAATAAAAAAAACAATGCGATCCATTTCTCAGTAGTAAAAGGCTGCAAATTTAAAAACATGTGCATACTACAGTACTTAGGTAGGTACCACAATCCACATACATTTTGGACCACTCTCAAAATGAACATAAAATTCATAAAATAAAAAACTTTTTAGGTTTGCTTAGAACCTGTAATAATTAATGATACAATATTCCACGTTATTTTTCAATTATGAGCTGAGCTATGTTTTTCGCGAAATGTCCTAGGAATTGATACACAACCGTGGAAGTGACATATTTTGTTATTTATTGTCAATAGTGTATTGTATTGTAATAGGTACAGGGTGTCTAGCAAAACAATTTAAGTGTAAAAATCAATTTCTAATAACAATATCGTCACTTCCGTGGATTGGTGTCACTTCCTTGGATAACTGATATCCACGGTGAAGTCTATGGAGATGACATTTTGACACTGGAACGTGGTTTTTAAAACTAATAATAATTGTATAAATAAAATTCAATGAAATACAACTTAAATTGTTAAAGGAAAGCTCAATTAAGTCTACTGATGTAGGAACTAAGCCAAGATATATTAAAATAAATACATATATATACTTAAATACATTGACAGCCATGATGACCAAGAAAGTAATAATTATTTGTAATAAATAAATACGCAAACAATACCCTCACTATACTCTGTTTGGTTAACAAAAAAAGGTAAACAATCTTGCAGTATCTTGCAGTATCGAGTTTTTTGATGATATGGTAAAGATGAACCAAATTAATTAGATATTACATTGTATTGTATATAGCTATTGCCTATTTTTAAGACTAATATATTGTACGCTCGAAACGAGCAGCTGTTGATACTATTTTGTATTTCAAAACCTTACTGTACACAGTTTACAATAAATAAATTACTTACTTACTTAAAACTATGAGTAGAAAATAAGTTTTAGCAAATATACATAATACAACAAGGAAATACAGTGATTTACATCGGTTTTGATTCATTAAGTACCTAGTTTGGATTTAAATATGCATTTTTCAATAAAAAGATAGGTACTGCAAGATTGTTTACCTTTTTTTAAACACCAAACCAAACAGAGTACGTATAGTATTCGAACCCGGAACCTCCAGCTTCGTAGGCAGCATTACCAACTAGGCTACGGAGGCTGATATGTCAGACGATATGTTTATTGTATCATTAAGGGCTGATTTTTCAATCTCCAGTTAACATTGTCTGTCAGATAAATATTAGTTCTGTCATTTTTTGACAAATAATATGAGTAAAGGACAGCGCTCATTTTAACTAACGGGTACTTTTATCTAGGGTTTGAAAAATCAGCCCTAAGTCATTAATAGATACTTACTTAAGTGCATACAAAACAACCATGACTAGTGCAATTCTCAAATAGTTTGTACATTTGTATCGTGTCTTCGATTTTAATAAAAATTGGTAGAGTCCATGATGCTGAGCCAGATCCACCACATTGCCCAAAATGTCGCAGGAAGTTAGTATGGACTTTTCCTTTTTTTACCAGATTCATATACATTTTTGGTAACAGAAGGGGTTCATACAAACATTTTGGGACATTTTGGAAAATATCAGGATTATTATCTCTACCAACCTACCATTTTTTATCAATATCGAAGACGCGATACAAATGTACAAACTTTTTGAGATATGCTCACTAAAGAAAAACAATGTACAAGTTGCAGAAGATTCTTCAAATTGAATAAAATTGTCATGCAAGTTGCCATTGAAAATAATTATTCTCTCTCAGTTTAAGGATTAACCAAAAAAAAATGAAACTGTTTATTTTTACCTTATAACCTAACCGAGATTAACCTAGACCTAGATTAGGTATGGGCTTGTCTATTTTTGACCCTTCCCTCCCCCATGGTGATATTTGGTGATACTTTCAGGAAATATGACTTGTAATGTAATTATATTTTTTTCGGTTACCGTGAGGATTACACATGAAATAAAACTATGAAAACGGATAAACTCGCATATATTAACTAATTTTAACTTCATTCCGACGTTTCGAACACTTTACAGGGTTCGTGGTCTGCGAATGACGCATCACCGATTTGATCCGTTTTCATAGTTTTATTTCATTTGTAATTTAATGTCAACGTTTTTTTTAATAACGCTTGTTCCGGGTTTGACATCTGGTCATATTTAAAAGTGATCTTAAAAAAAGTATAGATGTGTTTTTTTAGTAGCTTTAATGCTGTTCAGCAGAGTAACAAAAAAATACACGTGATTTGTCCAATGACCCCCTCCCCCTCCCCTATGGTGATAATTGGTGATTTTTTTTTGGAGGGAGGGGGGGGGGGCTCCCCCTATACAGTATGATGTGATTAATGGACAAGCCCTATAATACGCTATCTCCCAACACTCGACGTTCGCGACCTTTATCGTGTGGGTTACCTACACACTGCGGTCCTACCGCGAACTTCGAAATCCCCAAATTTCGAGGATTTGTCTCTCTTACTCTTATATGAGGCCTTCGTTGGAGCGACAGAGATCGAGCGAGAGAGTATTCGCTCAATCTATATTATTCGCCCACTCTACGAAATTCGTTCGTTACACAAAACGTGATTTGTCAAAATTCGTTGATTTCGTAGAATGGGGGATAGAATGAGCGAATGCTCGTTTGGTCTAAATGCACCTTTACACACTGGTATCTGAATACTCCGAATTAACTGATTAATCATCACCCACTTAAGTCTTAGCAATCAATGTGAGTATTCTCAATTTTGGATACGTATCGTCGCATTGCTACTAAAGAACAACTATTTTTGTGATAAATACAGAAAATATGCACACACCGGGATTGAACCCGGGACATCCAGCTTCACAGGCAGGGTCTAGTCGAAAGCTCTCTAGCTTGTTCTGCAACAGCACTGAAATTAAAGTGTAAAAACTGCAAAATCTGACTTCATGTATGTAGTACCTACTGTTTAAAAGAGAAGCTGGGTAAGTATACTACATGGTTGAATAATTTGAGATTTCCTGTCTGTTAACTAGATATTTATGAAATATAGAATTTATTACAGGATCTCAATTTACACATAATAAATCCGCCGCAGGTTTCGTCAAGATGCTACAAAATGGAATCAGCAACAAGCTTCGTCATACTCACCAATGGCACTATCCGCAGCAGGCTTCGTCAATACAACAAAAAAAAAAGGAAATGTTAATTGCAATCCCCGCTTCGTCCCGCACCCGGTCCAAAAGTCCTCATCACACCGGCTGCGTTACCGCGCTGTATAGCCAGGGATATCTGTTGAACCAAATATGAGCCGGAACGGGGGTCACAAGTGTCACAACCACCGTCTCTCAGCCGCCGACCTAAGTCCCTCTAAGATAAAGAGCCTCAGTCTAAGATATTTAACCGGCCGGCCTAGAGCATGTCGGGTCATGTCAGTGTAGGCTCCGTACTTACTTAAACGTCGCCTAACTTATAGACATATTGATATGATCGAAAAAGACAAATAATATTTAGCGGCTTGCCAAGTTAAGGTACATTTAGACCAAACGAGCGAATGCTCATTTTATCCCCCACTCTACGAAATTCGTTCGCTACACAAAACTTGATTCGTCGAAATTCGTTGATTTCGTAGAGTGGGGGATAGAATGAGCATTATTAGCTCGTTTGGTCTAAATGCACCTTTAGGAAACGTTTATGAATAAGGGGGCTTAGGGTCTTTTTCTTCGCAGTGTTTTTTTCTTAGAGCTCTCACAGCTAAAGGTGCATTCAGACCAAACGAGCATTCGCTATTCTATCCCCCACTCTACGAAATTCGTTCGTTAAACAAAACGTGATTCGTCGAAATTCGTTGATTTCCTAGAGTGGGGGATAGAATAGCGAAGGCTCGTTTGGTCTGAACTGAATACACCTTTACCATCACGCAGAATGCTTGTTTGCCACCAATTGCAAACTTTATTAGCAACAAAATGCCCTTATCTTAACCTTGTCGTAATCGATATTCGATAAATCAATCGCAATCAGTATCGGACATTTCCGGACTTGTGTTATCGGACTGACCAAATTCTATTCGACACGCACAAATTATATGGCACTGGTTGGTTACCAAGACGGACTCCATTCCAGCTTGCCAAGAAATATTTTTAACATTTATGAGTTAAGGTGTATTCAGACCAAACGAGCATTCGCTATTCTATCCCCCACTCTACGAAATTAACGAATCACGTTTTGTGTAGCGATTGAATTTCGTAGAGTAGGGGGTTAGAATAGCGAATGCTCGTTTGGTCTGCATGCACCTTTTTATATTATCACCTATAATTAAAGGAATAGTCCAACAAGCGTTAAATCGAAATACCTACATAAATATTTGTATAAAATTTGCTCACAATTGTTCATTATAAATTTCGACGTAAGTGTGTAAGTTTTTTTAAATTTTAATGAATACACCGTTCTTTATAACCACATGTATTCTATCCAGGCGTATCTAAGTATTAGATACTATATTTATATTTTATATTACACCCAACAATCTATACATATATATTAATCGTCGACATAGTTAGGTATAAAGGTACAATTTTACATTAAATTGCATATTTTTCATTTATAGATGGTATAAGGTCTCATATGGATGGATGGTTTCATATGGTATAAGGTCCGTATATATTACGTACTCTGTCCAATATTTTCGAAAATAATTTGTTCCACAACGTGTATTTTTAATATTAGAATAGGTAACTCAATACCTCAAATACTCAAAAAATAAAACCGTAATCACCAATCGCAGATTCTAGTACCTACGTACTATGAACAGTATGAATATAAACATTATAAACTGACATTGCAAGGTAATTTAAAGTTAGTTGTAAGAGTCGTAACCCCTAAAGGTGGATTTAGACCAAACGAGCGAATGCTCATTCTATCCCCACTCTACGAAATGCGTTCGTTACACAAAACGTGATTCGTCGAAATTCGTTGATTTCGTAGAGTGGGGGATAGAATGCCCATTCGCTCGTTTGGTATAAATCCACCTTAAAGCGCAATGATTTTTTGATAATTTATCGAGCAGCAATGGTATCATAACAACCTGATATGTGGTCGATTGCAAAAAAAAAATTATATAGGTACACATTACAGAAAATTTGAATATGTCACCTTTTTACTGCCAAAAGTTGTTATACAAAATTTATCTTGTTATCAAAAATTATGAAGTTAAATTTTGTTTTCATTAAAGGCCTTTAACGATGTATTTTTTTTTTGCTGAAAGGGACAATAGTACATTTACATTTACAATTTTTTTCATAACAAGTGCCTTAAAAAGAGAAATTTACGCACACGAAGCGTGCGCAAAGTTTATTTTTCCGCACTAGTTGGAAAAATAATGTTGCAGGTAATCGTATGGTGATACATTGCATGGAAAAAAATAACTCCTAATTTTTCAATAAACATACGAACCCTTGACTACTTACTCGCTTTTTGAGGTAATAACTAATAAATATATGTATCCGCATCGGAACTTTTTTGCGTTCTGGTAGGCCGAGGTAACATTATCTAAATACCTCTTCTTATCTATAGTTCCCACGAACGCTATGACAGGTAATCTTTTTAAACAGGTACCCATTTGGATCCAAGTACCTATCCCAAAATGCCACGAATATACAGATTACTGGCAGATTAGAAATTTCAAATTTGGAATGACATAAAAGATTCTTGGAGACATTTTTTATTTTGAATGAATTTATACTTTAGACAAAAGAGGGATTACGGCTACCAACATTACAATATTGTCATTAGGGTGGTGATGCACTATTGTTTTCTTGCAAACTTTTGTTGTCTAAATAATGGGTGATAATCTTTAGTGTGTTGACAGCTTTGTATTTTTATTCTGTAATTTCGATTAGGAGTTAACAATAGTGTAATAGATAAGTTATTTTACAGGTAAGCAAGAGCTTTAACTTAAGCTACTTAATAGGTAGCTTGGTTTCGACTTTCGATGGGCTTAACGATTTAGGTGGTCTGGTTCCGATTAATAACCAACCAATTCCGATATGTTACGCATACATCGAAATTGAAAATACTAATACATATTTAAATTAATTGTACAATTAATTCCTGACGAAGCCTGTGGCGGATTTATTATGTGTAAATTGAGATCCTGTAATAAATTCTATTCAGTTACGAACAAAAAAGCTCAACTCTTAATACCTACTCGGACAAGATTGACGTATTATTAGCCATTTTCATAAAAGCCTATGTCATGGTAATACACCGTATACCTATGCAATTCCAAGTACTCGATAGTATATACTTTATAGCCCAGTTTCATATAATTTTCCCCATCTTAAGGTGCATTTAGACCAAATGAGCATTCGCTCATTCTATCCCCCACTGTAAGAAATCAACGAATTTCGACGAATTTTGTGTCAGGTGCATGCAGACCAAAAGAGCATTCGCTGTTCTATGTCCCACTCTACGAAATCAAGGAATCACGTTTCGTGTAACAATCGAATTTCGTAGAGTAGGGGGTTAGAACAGCGAATGCTCTTTGCTCTTTTGGTCTACATGCACCTTTATGAATGAATTTCGTAGAGTGGGGGATAGAATGAGCGAATGCTCGTTTGATCTAAATGCACCTTTAGAGACTTTTTTTATGCAAGCAATAGAAGTAAGTACTAGATATAGTTACGTAGCTAGATATAGTTTAAAAGTCATCGTTTGTGAATTTCTAGATTTTCAAGCTACATTCAAAAGCCGGTTCTAATAACAAACGTATACAAACAAACTCGTTCGGGCCGCCATTTGTAGTAATTGATACGACACATAAATATGTACGCTGGAGGAATGACAGGACAGCTAACATGCTTTGGAATTTTAGGTTATTTTATTAGGAATTCGTGTTAAATTACCTGGTAGACTCAAAGGCCTTGCAAATGCGAATAGAAAAATGGTGTGTATTTTTTAACTTCTGCACTCAAGAATTAAGTAAGTAATCATTACTTACAGTCATTCAATTTTTGTTCGGGCGGTAAACCTTCGTACCATATATTTTTCAAGTTTGCTAACTTTTTATATTACGGAAGTAATCGGCCAGATAGTATATGTTTATTGATTTTGTGTATTAAGGATTACCAACAGATAATACATGCTCTAAATACATCTACATCATATCATGGCTGATGCTTATCCAAATACAGTAGCTGTATCACAGAATTAGATTTGGATAGAAGAAACAAGTTCATTCATTTGTATGGCGGCCGAGCGTGTCAGATTTTGTACTGAAGTTGTTATTTGCCTATGATTTTAAATATGTCTCAAGCCCTTGAGTATTCATATTTTTTTGTGTTGTTGCAATTAATATTACTTAATGAGGCATTATTAATGTTTTTGATCACTTCAACTTACAAAATTTGACGCCCGAAAGCTGCAAGCTGCGATTAAAGACGGACAACTCAGTGGATTTCACTGAGTTCATTTGACACGCTAAGTAGATACGTTTACTTGATCTATGGTATATATGACATCTGTGAGCCGTACCATGAGCTGCCACTACGTTATTAACGCGCGTTTACATTCAATCCGGCTTGCTCGCACTAATACTAATACGCAAGTACAAGCGGGATGGATAATAGAAAGTGAACCGTTAATAACGTAGCGACAGCTCATGATTGGTACGGCTACGTGTAACTAACCACAACTCACAAAACTCAGACATACTATTATTTAGCCTCGTCTGACAATCAGTAAGCTTAAAGTTTAGTATTCATTTCGTACCTGAACTGAAGCACTTTCTAAACTATTTAATAGTCTAGGAACTTAATCCTTCGCTAATGATAATCCCTTTTACTGTGATAAGAACGTAGTAATTATAGTAACTTTCACTTTATTTACCTCACTGATTTAAAAAGTAAATATTCAGGTAATATTTTGAAGACCGTACAAGTTTTCATTAATAAAATACCTACCTACTGACATCATTGCTTTTCGAAAAAGGACTGCTATATGTCCCAAGTCCCAAGTATCAAAGGCGTATCGTCTAAATTCTATTTTAAATATAGGTAACTACTACAGTTTTAAATGCACAAATCATTACGAGTAAATAAATATACCATCGTTTTCAGTAGCCGTACAATGAGGTGGCATGTAACGGTTAGAGTAGGTACGTTACTTGATACGTAAATCTATACACTCCACATACGGAATTTCGTATACCTAGCAATCCAGTTAAAATACCGATGGCAGCTACTGTGAGTACTGTGGCCGCCATGTTGGATACTTTATAACAATCACATGAGATTAGAAAACTGTACTGTTTTATGCCATTTTGCCATTATGCTCATAGCATAACTGTTTCCTCTTAGTAGTCTTAGTACAAAAGAAAAACAAACCAGTACCGAATTGTTTTGAGGAATCTTGGTATTTTTGATAGAAAACAGGCGCGGATCTCGGACTTCGTTGAGGGGGGGGGGGGGATGGGCTGACTGACCTATGATATGATAGTATTTTATACTTAAAACAGCACCTAGGCATACATAAGTCCAGTGTCAGGGGGGGCAAGTGCCCTTATTGCCCCCCCTGGATCCGCTCCTGATAAAAATAGTTTAACTGCTTAGTTTTGCTAAGTTGCAGAATCTTATAGTGCATTGGATCCAATGATTCAATATTTTTCTCAGCCTTAACATTTGCATTGAAATAAAAAATCAAGTTTACCTACTAAAGCGACCGCTATAAAGAACCCAATTTGAACGTTCGATATTTAAAAATCAAATTTCAACTGCGCTGCGTACATTTTCAAATGTCATACCTTTCACACCCATCCACATGTATTAATTTAGAAAAGCGGAACAATCGAATATGAACTTTACATGAAAAAGTTAGCGTTGATTTTGTTATGGTGTTATTTGGAGTTATGGCGTTTGATTATGGGGACGGTGATAGTAAATGTCATTGGTTTTGTTCGGCTAATGAAGGAGGTTCGAACATAAAAAGACAGATTTGTGTGGATAAGACGTTAGTATTGGTACTAAGAGGGTAGGTATTAGGTAATAATATTACTTATACGCACATTATACATTTTTGTTAAAAGAATATTGTTTTGAGGTTTATGGAACAGTTATAGATATTTGAAATCAACTTAGTTTCTCTTCTATATTTTTTGAAAGGTATGTGAAGATTAACAAGGTTTCCTACGCATGAACACACTGTTCTTTATAGCCTCAAATAAGCCCAGCCTCGCAAAGTAAATAAAATCAAGTGATTTATTTCACACTTTTTTACAATCTAAGACAATCTTAAGACAATTATGATAATTAATACTTTTTATAAAGTCATACACACAAAATAATAATAGAGAAAAAAGTATTAACACCAGTTTCGGTAATCAAGAAACGTATAATTAACAAAAAATATTAAAAAGAAAAGAAAAATTAATATACGCGATATAATCCGTTTAAATAGTTTTATTTCATCATGAGTAATCAGTGGAGTAACCGAGTAATATTGATATAAACAAACTTTAAAGAACCATACCTAAGTATCCTATTCTCTTGTTTGTACTTTGAAATGTGATAAAACGCTATCATTATTAAATCTGTAGTGGCGAGATAATAAGGTTTTTTCCAGGAAGTATTTGATAACACTTAATTATTACGCAATATAAACCAATACAAAAAAATATCAACATTATCACAGGGTAAAGCCGCGGTGCAAAAATATACGAAATAGTAATTCATATTATAGGAAGTTACGAAGAAACTTTTGTAAAATTAATAGTGTACCTACTCATATAAAATGAATTATATTGCATTTCGATTTAGTACCATGTTAATGAATTGTTAACCTTACATAATCATTTCAGAGCGTGCTGGATAATTCTTCTGACTACTTACTAATGAGCTTTAGAGACAAGCATAACAAGAAATAGTTGATCGACGATTATAATTAATCTTATAAAGATGAGTTCTATACTAGCGCATGCAATTCCGTCATTCAAATGTACGCAATCACAAGATTTTATAATGTCAAATCCCGTGATTGCATAGCCTAGGTCGCGTTTTATAAAGTTACAATTTACAATTTCGCTGTTTGCCTCTCTAACGCACGCACATTGGCTAGAAAGAGAGGCAAACAGCAAAATTGTAAATTGTAACTTTATAAACGCGACCCTAGTCCCTAGTGTCCAAGAAACGCGTCGTATCCACACTTCGCTAGCGCGCGGAGCGGCGAGCCACAAAAGTGAGATATATGTTAAATACGATATTTTTTACTTTTCAGTGCCGCGCATAAATTTATATTTTTGTCGGTTGTTTATCTTTGCCGCTGCCGTGCTTGCCCTTTACAAGAGCTACGAAATATTAGCTTAGGTTTGTAAAACCACTTATTAAAACAATCTATGCTATTATACATCTCATTTTTTAATATACAGGGTGTAAGAGAAACAAGACATGATCCGTTTTAGGTTACATCCAGTACCTATCGTATATCGATTAACACTAAGTAATAAAAATCTTAAAATATTTTTTAAGGGGCCATGAATCTATCTAGACTATTCTAATCGATCAGTTTCATATAAAAAAGTGATAAGCATTTTTTCTCCCACTTTTCCCAGATCCCAGGTGGTTTTTGATTTTGTTACACACTGTACACCCTGTATGTTACATAACGTGTATTTAAAAATAAGCAAAATCGTGTTACTTTAATGTGAATATTATTTAGTTACCCAAGTGTTTTTACTATACATCCCAAGGTAGCATCATTTACACTAATATCCAGCATACAAGGCGAAATTATAATGGTAATGGTTGCTCTCCGTTTTAAGGGTTTTTTCAGGATCGTTTTCCAATTGTGTAAAAGATTCGAATATTTGTTTCACGTAAAAAAAAATTTTTTTTAGGTCTTAGCCATTCCAGCAATCAACACTATATGCCCTTAAGCGGAAAACAACCATTAAAATTTCATTTTGTATATGCCTTACTTACCATAGTTACCATTACCTTGCCAGTATAGTTCCCGATTTCTAAGAATAAACATTCGACAGTTTAGAAATGAACCTTATATTATGACGTTAAGACTATCGGAAATACGGTGAGTCTTACCCTCATATTAATAGGGATTAATCTTTAACTGTCAAAATTTTCATTTAATAGAAATGGGCTACTATAATGCTGCGTACCGTACCTACTTAAATAACATTTGTCCATTTATGCCTCGTCCAATGTTTTGCACCTGAATGTTAGTGCACCGGTGGTCCTAGGTACAGGAATATTATTTTTATATCGTGTCCTTATAATAATCCAGTAGCCATACTATATTACTTATACAGTGGTTATCCTATAAGTAGTATAAGTGCAGCCGAACTTACACAGTGCATACTCGGTACTTATACAGTGAATATTCTACAAATATGTCCGGAGACCCTACTACCGCAAACTACGAACGACGTTGCCTCTCTCTCGCATTTGTGAATTCGTACGTAAGTGTAACAGAGAGGCAACAGTACGTTCGTGGTTTGCGGTTGGGCCTCTGTATGCTCAGCACATGATTGGCGCGACAGTATCTCGCCGCGAGATAGTCTATCCGTCCCTCTTTTGTTAATATAGCTAGTGAAGGACGGGAGATCTATCTCGCGGCGACATACTGTCGCACCAATCATATGCTAAGCCTGTAGTTCTACCATGAGTTGGAAAGTAAATGATACGTTAGGTTTGACTCGATACGTAATACTTTCTATCGCGCTCGCACTCACGTATTGCCCGTATTGGAGCGAACAGGATGGCCTGTTTTACGTGTCGAGTCAAACCTAGCGTTACCGATTCTTGCAAAGTCATGTTATGGTACGGCTACTGAGGATTTCTCAAAGGGCATTTCTCCGAGCGTTTCAACCGCCGTGACTTCGGTGGCAGAATTATCACACGAATCCCGTCAGAAATGCAAGAACTTTTTGATATATTGGTACTTAGACGTAGTTGACAACTATCCATATATCCAAAAATAAAAAGAGATACCCATGGAAATCGGGTAATAATGATGCCACCGAAATCACGCTCGGAGAAATGCCGCAAAAAGTTTGTACATTGGGATCGCATCTTCGATAGCTATTGGTAAACATTGGTAGACTGGTAGAGTCAATGATGAATGAGCAAGATCTACCACATCACCCAAAATGTTCCAAAATGTTTGGATCTTGTTGGGTTATTCCCACCTGTTACCATCAACTTGACACCGGTGGAAACAATTGGGTTTTTTTTTCCACCTGTTACCACCAGTGTACTTGGTGGTAACTACTGGGATTTTTTCCCACTAGTTACCACTAAAATATTTGGTTAGTTATAAATAATTCGTTTGGTGGTAACAGTTGGGAATTTTAATTCCCAGTTGTTCCCAGTGGTAACAGGTGGGAAAAAAATCCCAGTTGTTACCACTGGTGTCAAGTTGGTGGTAACAGGTGGGAATAACCCATCTTGTTCAGCAGCATTGACTCTAGCAGCCTACCAATTTTAATCAATATCGAAGACGTGATCCAAATGTACAAACTTTTTGAGAATTGCTCACCTAAGGTATTTGATAGGACAGGGCGCTAAATAAATGTTTTATTCCTTATACAATATAGAGTTCAGGGTTCATGTGATCTTTAGCTGTAAAGCCCACTGTAAGACCTTATGTAACACATGATTATATGCAATAATGACAAATAAAAGTAAGGGAGTAGAAAAAAATAATTATGAATTATTTCAGCAGGTTCTACAAACCCCAGGAACCCCAGGAAACCCCAGGTTCTAAAAAATATAGTGTCTTGGTTGTATAATTTCATTTCATCTAGTCGTTATGGTTCATTGGCTCGGTAGTCAGTACGATGGTAATAGGTTCCTCAATGTAAGTTATACATGAAACAAAAAAAAAACTCTTTGTATAAAAGTACAAACGGCGGATTTTTATAACGTATTAAGACATTCTCTAGGTACCGATCAACCGTTGGGCTAAAGCACGCCGAAAAGTTAGACATTGATTAAGGAATAAGTTAAACTTTAATTTGTTATCATACCTAATTACTTATTTATGAGGTCAATTGAAAAATGTAGGTACTTAAAGTAGGTAGTTCATTATTATTTTTTAGAATTCAATACAAAATATGAAATACGCCCTGAAATTATCACATATATAAGAAACTATATCCCCGAATAAAACATATCTATTAGATAAATTGAATATTACTTGTCCTTTTCTTTTATATTCTTACTCGTACTATCCCTTTAGTAATAATCTGATAATTCTATCTGACAGTTAAAAATATCCGGGGCTGACTTACAAAAATAGGTAAGTACTTTTATATACCTACCTAGTTACACATATCCTACCTGTCTAGGTGCCAGGTGGGTACTTAGATTACTTGGAACAATGAATTTCCGCACCGGTTTGGTCTTCAAATCTCCAAGAAGCGCGCTTACTACCTGGAAGACAACTTTTGACCTTCTGGGGTCCCAGGTATCCATCATGCAATAGTATTTTATGCAACAGTTGTTTAAGAGAGGTCAAAAAAGGCGAGTGGCGTAAGTAACAATTTGAGGCGAAGCCGAAAATTGTTAATAAAGACGCCACGAGTATTTTTTGACTCGGTTAAACAACGTTGCATACATTACTTTGTCTACGACTAAGGATTATCACAAAATAAAACACAGTTTGTTATATGAAAATATACTTTAATTATTTTACCTATATTTTGAGCAAAACATTTCCCGTCAGCATAACGCACAAAAAAGTTCAAAGTGTTGCAGATCTGGGCGAAGAATCATGTACTTTTTGCAGATATGGTAATATTTCCCTGTTATTGTAAAAGTGCGATCAATTCGGTTCTTGGTGTTCATTATATGAACCACTAGCGTTTCCTGGGCATCAATAATATTGTAATTTTTTAAATCGTGTAACTCTTGCCGGCGACAAGCCCCCATTATTCCAAAAATTACAGCCACCTGTAACAAGAAATAGGAATCTAGGTGTTAAAAATCCTTACAATGTAATTAAATACAATATTTGCATACACAGAATACCTAAATAACATAATTAACCGAATATACTATTAATAAAACAACAAGTATGTAACTATAGATTTACCTTGTTGAATAGATGATTCCGATCAGGTGCTTGCTCAATGAATGTTTTTAATTCATCTGGTAAAAAACGCCTTAAAACCTTCTGACTTTCTTTTCAATAAAGCCAGCAACTTGGCGTATCTAGATATGTCTGTCTGGTGGTATATGTTGAGAGTTGCCTTGAGTTTTGAATATTCAACCCAAAGTGAAGACGGTTTGAATAATTCTATGAGGCTTTTAAAATATGCCAATAGGACATTCTCTGAGAATGACCAAGTCTGGTGTTCGATTCGCCACGCCATGAATTTCTTGTACGACTGATCGTAAAGATGCCGCGATTTTGTAGGCAACAAATTCTCAGTAACTGATTGTGCCGCCGTCGATATTTCTTCCGGTGTCAGAACCAAGTCTTCATCATAATCCATCTTATCTTATTATTATTAAATTTATTTTCTTCACTTCACAGTCCAAAAAAAGATGAAAAAAGAATTTTAAACAAATTTAAAGATTGCCGCACAAACTGAAAATAACAATGAAAAAACAAATGACGGAATGTAATAGACACGGTAACGTTTTTTTTTAAACTGTCAGTTACTGCCTGCCGGTGACGATTCTAAAACACTTGCGTTTTTTTCCTTACGTTGGTAGCAATTATTTTAGATACGTTATTATTTCAGACAATATGAATCCAGTTGTTTGTTAAGTTGTCAGGTTTGCGATTTGTTGCAAATTGAGTAGGTATCTCTGCTAGCAGTTCATGAATGTAGGATTAATATGGATTTGACAACGTTATAATAATAGCAAGAACGAAAGGGATGGTCTTATGAAACTTTTTACTAGTGGAAGTGAAAAGGAACGATAATCGTCCGTCCTTATCACTGTGCCACTATTTTTTGTGTGTGTGTGCATTAGGTGCTAAATGTAAGTGCCAGACAAATGCGTTGAATACGTCACTAAGTGCCTGTGTGGCACTTTCTTCTTAGTAGTAAGTGACTATGTCTATCCCTCTTAGTGGCACACTATGTGCGGCCCCTCGTAGCAGTTGCATTTTAGCGACTTTATAAGCCTAGGGTGTTTTTGAAGAATAGAGTATATAGACTTTTCTGAAATTGTGTAAGCCCAGCTTTTATATTTGTTGGCGGGACTATATAAATGACAGATAAAAGTGCCGGAGTAGAAAAAGGTAATTACTTAACATGTGTAGTTTTATCATGAGATTTATGTGTTGTGAACACAGATGTCATATATACCATAGATCAAGCAACCGTATCTACTTAGCGTGTCAAATGAACTTAGTGAAATCCACTGAGTTGTCCGACTTTAATCTCAGCTTGCAGCTATCGGGCGTCAAATTTTGTAAGTTGAAGTGAACAAAAACATTAATAATGCCTCCTTAAGTAATATTAATTGCAACAACACAAAAAAATATGAATACTCAAGGGCCTGAGACATATTTAAAATCATAGGCAAGTAACAACTTCAGTAGGTACAAAATCTGACACGCTCGGCCGCCATACAAATGAATGAACTTCTTCTATCCAAATCTAATTCTGTGGTTATAAAGGAAGTATCGGCAACGTCAAGGTGGATATAGACCAAACGAGCGAATGCTCATTCTATCCTCTACTCTACGAAATCAACGAATTTCGGCGAATCACGTTTTGCGTAACGAAGGAATTTCTTAGAGTGGGGGATAGAAGCATTCGCTCGTTTGGTCTAAATCCACATTTAGGTTTTATTCGATACTTACGTAAAGAAGGCATCGCGCTCGCTCCAATGGGTGAATATCTGAGCGTTTCAACCGCCTTATTTTGGTGGCATCATCTTTGCAGAAGTTTCTAAACGTCTCAATGTTATAATTCGTCATTTGTTTAAGGTACCGTGCCTCCTTCAAATGACAAAATAGCACATTCAAAGAAACTTCGGCAAAAATGATGCCACCAAAATTAGGCAGTTGAACCGCTCAGATATTCACCCCAATACTCCAATAAATAAGTGAGAGCGCGATATAATGTATCGAATAACGTATCGAATAAAACTTAACGAGTAACCGTCGCTTGAAAAATCATGGTAGAGCTACTGGGTCCTAATAAAATAATAACTCCAGGCCGTGGGTCGTCGTATAAGGTGTGAAATTTTAAATACCTATGGGTATGGGTACCTATGGGTATGGGTGTAAATTTTTAAATCACGAGTGTTCCTCCTGCCCACTAGAGGTGTGCGCCGATGGCCAAACCATCGGCGGCGGCCGCCGGTCTGAAAATGGCCGGCGGCGGCGGCGTAATCGGCGTGATCGGCGTAATGAAAGAGACAAGTAAAAATTTTAAAAAGAACGGTTTTATTCAAAATTTCTAAACAAAACATAAAGGAACTAAACATTTTTTCTCGCCGCCGCCGACGCCGCCACCGGCCTGGAATCGGCGTGACCTTGACGAGGCATCACAAAATTACGCTTCTTTTAATACCGACAGTTCAATGTTTTTAGATAGCTAAAATCGTTGTTTACATCACTTCTCGAAAAGGTTTAACAAATATTATGGTTATACAGTCGAGTACAAAGATATGTAAGTATACGCCTAGAAGTTACAAAATTATGTATCTATTTACGTTATTAACCATCTAGTATTATTAATTATTAAAACCAATAGATATACCTACTCTTAATGTTTCTTCCTGACGACGAAAACCACAGCGGACGCTAACCAGAACCTTCAAGAATCCTTAGGGAGCAAGGTACGATATTTTGTGAAATTCAGCGCTGGGGCAAGAAGTCAAAATTTTCGGGGGAGACCTTAGGGCATTTAGGGCTAATGTAGTACCCACTTGAAAACCCAGCCGTATCTTCGTCAGAGAAACGGGCTCTAAACCAAAATCAGTAAGCGCGTACGACACGATCTCCGGTGCTCCAATACTCTTTCGATTGAAAGAACGATCGTCAGAACCGGAGGACAAAAGTTTTCGTACAATCTCTAGGACTCTAGCAAGAAGCCACCTGACGAAGATGACTACAGCTCGTGGAGAAGTCGTTACTTCGAAGCTGGGAGTCCTTTCCGAAGTAGAAGACTTCTATGGCCCATTATACGCTTCGTATAAATCTCGACCTGATCTCGAAAATGAGGATTCTAGACCCACTTTGATACGCCACTACAACGAAGACTTGCTAGAAGTCAGTATCGGAGAAATCGAGGTCGCTCTTGGGCATCTTAAAAACGGAAAAGCCCCTGGATAAGTAGGATGGTGTTACAGCTGTTAAAAGTAGGAGGTAAACCCGTACTGAGGGAGCTCCAACACTCCATCCAAGCTTTTCAACGCTGTCCGATTCAAAGGGAGAACTTCGTAGTCATGGAGTACAAGGGTGGTCGTCCTGTTCTTCAAAAAGGGAGACAAACCCCTAATGAAGAACTATCGATCCATTTCTCTTCTAAGCCATGTCTATAAGCAGTTCCCAAGAGTGATCACGACCCGTCTTGCGCGGAGACTCGGCGAATTCCAACCTCCGGAACAGGCTGAATTTCAGAGCGGATACGGCACCATAGACCACATCCACACAGTGCGGAAAATTATACAGAAGACCGAGGCGTATAATCAGGTTAAACAACTTACGGGAACTTTTAAACCGAAAACGCCCATTGTAGACGACGCAGATGGCAATGCCTTGACAGACATGGAGGACGTATTGGAAAGGTGGAGAACCTATTGTTGTGACCTATACCGAGACGAAAAAGGCTCCACTACAGAGAGAAGATGGGATGAGCATACCGAAGAACCTACCATACTCCTTTCGGAGGTACAGAATGCTATTAAAAAGCTAAAGCACAAAGCAGTAGGACCGGATGGTGTATCAGCGGCTATGCTCCAGAATTTGGGTACAGAGGGTACCAACATCATACACAGACTGTGCAACAAGGTCTGGAAGACCGGCCAATGGCCACAGGACTGGACACAATCCGCCGTCATCCCTCTACACAAGAAGGGGTCTACAAGAAAGTGTGACAACTACCGTACACTATCGCTGATGTCACACGCTAGTAAAATCCTTTTGCATGGGATTAATGCTAGACTATCTGCATTTACAAATCAGCAGATCCCTTGTGAACAAGCTGGTTTTGTTGCTGGGAAGGGGACCAGAGATCAAGTTATGAATGTTCGTGTGCTCATTGAGAAATGCCGAGAGTTCAATAAACCGGTGATCCTGTGCTTCATAGATTATGCCAAAGCATTTGATTGCGTGCAGTGGAGGACAATGCTGGATGTACTTGTAGAGATGGGAGTACCTGAGCACCTAGTATTTCTGATACAGAATCTTTATCTAGATGGTACAAGCTTTGTTAAGTTAGATGACCTATTTAACTTGTATGGCGAGTACATCATGAGGAAGGCACTGGAGGGCGTGGAGGTTGGCATAAAAATAGGCGGCCGAAAGATCACCAACCTGAGGTATGCAGATGATACCGCTATTGTAGCATCTAACGAGGAAGAAATGGCTTTTCTGCTGAAGAAAGTGGAAGCAGAAAGTATCAGACTTGGATTAAAAATTAACCATAATAAAACCAAGATCATGGTTGTGGACAAAGCACAAGTACTTCCTAAATCCAATGCTCTAGATAGCTATGAGAAGGTGGACCAATTTGTATACCTAGGGTCTCTAATAACAAATGGTGGTGGCAGCACACAAGAAATTCGCCTGGGATGAAACGTGCTGGGATGGCTAAAAGTGCTATGGCTAACCTCAAAAAGTTGTGGAAGAATCGTGGTATAAGTCTTGGTACCAGGATGCGATTGGTGCGGACACTGGTCTTTTCTATCTTTATGTATGGTGCGGAAACCTGGTGCATCAAGAGTTCGGACAGGAGCAAGATAGATGCGTTCGAGATGTGGTGTTGGAGAAAGATGCTATACATCCCTTGGACCGCTATGAGAACTAATGAGTCCATTCTGAGAGAGCTAAGCATATCTAAACGTCTCTCAACAATATGCCAAGAGAGGGTTCTCAAATTCTTTGGGCACATAATGCGATCACCACACCACAGTCTCGAGCGTGACATCATACTGGGTCAAGTTGAGGGCAAGCGTGCTAGGGGGAGAGCCCCTGCAAGATGGTCGGACCCTATTAGACAAGCCTGCGGTACCATGCAGAAGGCAGCCCACATAGCCCTTGATCGCGAAAAATGGAAGGACATAGTTGTTGGTCGCGATCCTCAGTCATGAGGGAACGACGAAGAAGAATGGAACATGTCGGTCCTTGCTATTAACTCTATGAACAACTGTTTTCAAGGCCACGCCGCCGGCTATTTGGCCATCGGGGCTCATATCTACTGCTGCGTAACATTAAGCGTGCGTTCCGCGTCCACTCAAAATGGCTGACTGACTCCCCGCGCTTATGGTGCCGGGCTGCCACCTGCTCGGCGTACGGACGTCCCGCACCTCTCAGCCCCCGCACCTTGCACTCTTGCGGCGTTGACAACGTTTATATTGCCTGTATCGCACACGTTATTTATTGTTATCTCGTTATAACTACAAAACAAACCACGGAAAGTGCTCGCTTCTTAATTTGTTTGGCATGCAGGTAAATTTGCTTTATATTAAATAAATTTTAGGGTAATGATGCGTGATCTATCTAAGTACCTACGCAAAGTGTGAGAAATATAATCTAGGATACTTCTATTGACGTGTTGCAATGTACGCACACAAAACAGATAAAAAAAATAAGAATTATTGTCACGCCGATTTCACGCCGGTGAATACATCGGCGGCGGCGGCGTGACTAAAATGACCGGCGGCGGACGCCACGCCGATCGGCGCACACCTCTACTGCCCACCGTTACAGCACAGCAGTGACAGACGGAGAGGTTTTTTAGTAGGTAAACTCAGGGTCCCATCAGGCCACACCGAGATGTCCCACATAACCACCGGTGGTATGCGTAATGCATTTTCCCTTAACTTAAAATGCGTATTTTGAATTTCATCGATGATCTGGAGATCACTGGTAACCTGAATCGCAGGTGACTTAGATATCACCGAATACGAAATGTCGCATTTTTGAAAGTCATACTCTCTACCAACTACCAACCATCTTCCAATCAAATGGTTCTCTCACGATCTTCGCTAGGAACAAATTCTCAAAAAAGAGACTTCAGAATTTCACCAAGTACCTGCTTATCGTCTACTGTCTAAAATCGTAAGTTATATTTAAAAAAATGTAGGCGCGTATTTTTGATCACTCATACAAAATTTAAGTTTGTTTTTCACTGCCAAAAGTCGTATCACTCAGTTCGGTGAAATTAGTAACCTTGGTAAAATTAAAAAATCGCACCCGTGTTCGTTATTCGTGATGCTGATCTAATAATAGATATCTATCCGCATCAAAAGCTTGCACCGAAAATGCAAGTTATGATAGAAACTAAACTGTCACAAGGTCACTGACCTCCCCAAACATCAATTGTGAGTGTTTAAAGCAAACTACGGGCTATCAGTGAGCATCCCAAATTAAATAACAGAGTGACCCACATCAAAGGTCGCCTTAGTCACACTCCGTATAAAAATTAAAAAACTAAACGCTCACTGATGTTAACAATACATTTTGGTGCGCGTCCATTGCTTCGTCATTTGTGCGTGATTTATTTTTCACCGTGTGGATCTTTAAAATAACCTAGCATGTATTTTTTAATTTTTTCCTATTGTGATACTGAGAAAGATCACCATTATCTTCTATTAAAATTTAAATTGATTTAGAGTCGACCACCGTCTTACCCGCACGGCTGAGTTTCGGTTTGGGGGTAAGATAACCGGTGTAATTACTGGCATAGATAGAGGCAATCCATCTAAGTCCTAAAAGTAAAAAGAAATTTTCCAAAATTCTCACAGGTCGAGTCTCTTAAGTCGAGTGTTCAATGTTCATAAGACCTTTTTAAGTATGTAATCTGTAAAATGTATTAAGTCTAGTACCTATTAATTTTTAATGTAGGTACCTGTTTAAAAGACATTTCATAGGTATTTTGGAACGTTTCCACAATTTGCAAATCAGCAACTCTAAAGCCGGCCACATGACCTACTTCACGTAAATGAACTGTCAATGACATAAAAAGTGACGTTAATATGGTTAACAAGTAATTTGCTTGGAAGAGTTAACACTAATTCCTTATTTAGTTTCATTGCTTCAATAAGATACATTGAGTTAATGTGGCCCGACTATACCAGTATTCTATTGTTTTAGGTATTTAACTAAATGTAAACAAATTGTTCCCACAAATTCTAAAACAACAGTCTATATCATTACTTGCTAGCCTATACTCTTGTTTACCTACCACGGATACATCCAGCCCTATCAAAAAATACCTGCTTCATTTTTCTCTCATAAGGCACCCAGCAATGGAACTAAACTCTTTCAAACCAAACGGTCGTTTTTGTAATTGGAATCCGAACGCCCGGAAACGCATAAAAAGCGCGGCGATTTCAAACTCCGAGCATGAATGGACGTCATTTTTTACCTCTCACAGTTGTCGGTATGAAAAATGATATAATTTATATCTGGTAGCCGCTACTCGTTTTGTGGCGTGATAAAATATATAAATAAAAAATAAATTTTATAATATTTTTTCTTTTCTACTAATTTAAAATGGTTCCTTATCAACGCGCGGCGCGATGCGACAAAAGGCATAGTGTTGTGTAGATATCGATTCCCGGTATTATGTCGATGAATTTGTACAATCGATAATTGACCCTAGTTAGGTATGCAGCAAACGACCAACATCGATATATTTTGACAATGGAGAAACCGACCTGACTCAATATGCTTAAGGCAAATTGACAAAAAATAGTAGTTGGTCGCTTTCTGCTAAACTATGGTCAATTAAAATCACCATATCAATTAAAGTTGATATGGTGATTGAGAGATGATGCAGTACCTACCTATCAAACAGATTATATTTATCCTGGATACCTCTCCTTGTTGTAATATGAAAATGTAGGATTTTTTGGCTTTGTATAACATAAAAATACACAAAGTAATCAATAGCTTCCCGTTTCTTGTTTTGTGGTTATCAGACAATCCGTTGTATTTAAATTTTCTGCAGGTTAGCAATTTTCGATATCAAACCATACGATAGCATATACGCATATTTTAAAAAGGAACTGTAGTAAATCCACAATACAGCATTACGGATATCCAGATTGAATATCAAGCTTTACCGAAAAAATCACAAAACATTTCCGCGAAATAACAAAATCCCGGGAATAGGAAATTTCTATACACACAAAGCTAATCCAAAACCATGATGAGAAATTGACTTTCACAATGCAATTTCTATTATTATCTAGTTATAATTATCATTGCAATTTAGTGCTTAAATTATTCTAGACAAATGCACTCAATGCTTGCACTTATTGTTGAGTGCGCTAAGCTGCTAATTATACAGCTTGCATGCAGTGATTACTCGTTAGTGTTTTCAAACAACACGATAACGTTTTTGCTATCAAGGGAACTGTGTAATTAAAATGGTGCCGGTGTTTCAACATAATAATATTGATGCTTAATTAATAATTATACAAACATAACACTTAAAAGGTACCTAGATGATCGTGTATTCGGCATTTATTTTGAGAACTTATCATGAAACGTTCGTACCTATACCTAGTTATCTCTATATTTTACTTAGGTTTGTACATAAATAAAATTCAATCACTTGCTAGATCATTGTTCTTTCTACAACAATAAGTAAATAAGTACACTACAGACAATTACATTGCTCTAGGTACTAAAAAAACATTATCGATATAAAGTTTATTCGCTCATAGAGAGAGAGAGCCCAATATGGCCAATATAATCTAAATCACAATAGCCACATCTATCTATCGATCAAAGATCTTTATCGATAATCCCTCACCCCTAGTCCACACACATATATAAAAACTACTCACACAAATAAAAAGCTCACGGCGTACGAGCACGAATGAAATATTCAAATTTGGAAGCTGATTCCGTTTATGGCTACTTAATTTGGGTGATTCGATTTGAATATTTAAAAAACGAACGACGGCATAGACATTCCAGAGGCGGTTGAGGTGGACATTGTGTTTTTTATTGTTTTTTTTTAGTTGGAGTTCGGATCGTGGTGTATGGTAACATTTGTTGCAACTCGCGAAACTGCCGGTAACTACATACAGTTTAAATAATAATAACGGTAAAGGAAAAAACCTTAACGTAGATGAGAACTTCTGGCGTAAACCCATGTATAATAAAATCATATTCCAATAACGACTGTTAATTAATAGGCTCATGCGTGAACAGTTAATTCAATGGAAATTGCTGCTTTACGTATCGAGAAAAAGCTAACGTTATCGATACGTGCAAACGTGCAAAGTCATGGTACGGCTAATGAAGTGTAAAGTGGCAATGGGCAGGCCGATGGGGTTGAAAACTGCTCGCGTGAACACCATGGTTTGGTAAACCCAGCAGCGTAAGACCCACAAAATGGACACTATGGACAGATGACCTTATGAAGATTGCCGGGAGGCTGGATCTCTGGATCGCTTCGAACCGGCGTATGTGGAAGTTTAAAGGGGAGGCTTATGTTCAGCAGTGGTCGTTTAATGGCTGAAATTTAAGCTGACATGGTCATTTACATTATTAGTATCACTTAAAATGGGATATTTGCAATTTTTTTAAATATCGGGTGCTCAATAATCATAATGTACGGTCGAGGAAATTAAATGTTTAGCAGTTTATGGCTCAATTTACATTGGACGTGCTTAGTACATACAACACAACCAAATTAACTTGACCCGCTTAGTGCTAAACATTCAATTTCGTCAACCGTACATGGTAAATAAATATCCCGTTATACTTAAGTCATATTAATAAATGTAATAATGATGTTCACGGTAGGAATACAGTGATGATGACTGCCTGTGTCCCTCGATCTCCAAAGATGACTGCAGTGTTACTAAGGAAACCGCCTTGCTAACAGCGCTGTGTCAGCGCTGCGGCAGCGTCGAGCCTAAAAATGGTATTCCCTTATGCACTTTAAACAACACTAGCGCTTGGCGACGAATGCGGCGTGAGCTGGAACTACACTGCTTCGAGAGTTACCGCCTACAGTTCTTCTATGTTAGTGAATACCGTTTTTCGCAGAGCTGCGCTCTACGTCCGTGAAGGCTGTCTCGACGTCGAGCTCGTTGACGAACGCAGCGTCGAATGTGTGAATAAGAGAATAGCATAGCTGTCTGTTCGACGAAAGAGTATTTTAGATTCCTCTTTTGGTAACAAATTTCAAGGTCTACGTAAAAAATCGAAAGTCCTGTGTGCTTACCACGAGCTGCCACCGTGTTATTAACGCGGACTTACTTTCTATCTATCCCGCTCGTACTTGCGGATTGGTGCGAGCGAGAGGGAAATGAAGTATGGGGGGGGGGGGGATTTTATTATTTTGCTGTAATCCTATAGTGTGGATACCGTTGAACAGGTCTTTAAAAAAAAGAGTCCCTAAAGAAAGTTTTCTTCTAAAGTCCTACCTCTAACTTTTGACATGATTAGTGGGCTCATAGAATACTTTAAAACAAAACTATTTCGAACATAATCGGCCCAGCCGTTTTTTAAAATCTACGGAACCCTACACTGAGCATGACCCAACATGCTCTTGGGTGTTTTTTTATTGTGGAGCAAATTATTTTTCTGATTATAAAATTGGCTGGGCAAATGTTATTTAATTGTATTATGAATAATATGATTTGAGATACCTAAAGCAGTATTCAATGACGTACATTGGAAATTACACACATTTTGAATACTGAACTATATAATATATATAACAGTCCACTCAGTGGTCAAAAGTCAACGGCTTGTGTAAGAATTACATAGGGTTTGTAGAGCGGGGAACCTAGTTGTATCGTTAAAAGTTTTATCCCAAGATTAGTACATGAATTCCTTTACTTCATGTGTCTCCACTGAAAAGACGGAAGGTACCTAAACTAAATCAGACAATGACCCCAATATACGTTTCGTCTCTATACTACCAAATCTCTGAAAGAGACATACTCGTGCCAATTGAAGTAGTTTACGTTCAACTAGGGTTGTAAACCAGCCGCCGCGGTAAGCTAGAATTAGCACCAACTTTATGACTAGTGATGTGACACAGGGACATAATATCGATTATTTCGTTGTTCTAATACTTCTAATTCTTAGCTTGCCAGAGGGACCGGTTGTTAACCTGATATTTTTAGGCACTCATTGCACTTTAATGAAATAAGTCTATAATAGTGCAGTTAAATATAATCTCTACATATTTTGTTTAATGCTTCTATGGTTTTTTTTATACGGAACAACTCTTATGTTATTTTTTTGCAATTGGGACACGTATTTATTTATATCATGAAATTGGTAAACATGTTTATGACCTACCTACCTGATACAACGAATTAGTTACAGTGGATACCTATTTAAATTAAGGTTTTTTATTATCATTAACATAATAATTTAATAATACTAATATTAATAAATTTCTGTTGTTTTATAAGGTAATATACTGTTTCTAGAGGAGTAATTAACTGTATAAGGTAATATCGATATCGATAGATACAATCAAAAAGTAGTCTCGTGTAAAACTTACGACAAATGGAGATCGATCCAGTCGAGCCGACGATTACCTACGACAGATAGCGAGCGAGTAAAGTTCGTTTTATTAAGATCTCGTTTAATGAATAGGCATTGAGTTATTAAAATAGCTGATGAGTAGGCACTTACTCGTATATAGTATATTTTACATCAACCGACAAATTATGGATAGGTAGCTATGTACCCGGATATAAATCAAAACATTTATACACAAGATGAATCGCTAAAACATGCACAAATCGGACTCGTTTACCAAAGATACGAGTCATAAATATCTATTTAAGTAAGAAAAAAATGTTACACGCCTAACAATGGATAATTTATATTAATTATGTAGAACACAATGCGTAATGCTATCGTTTCGCTACTATCAAAGTAATTAATAGAAATAATATCATTCGTCCTCAATATATTGCAAAAAAGTGAATAATTAATGCAATCGCAGTTATTAAAAATACTTATTTATTTGATATCTCTATGAGTTAGTAAGAAACGCGATCTTCACAAACATTTCGTTGTTTTAAGTAGTGAAGTATAACAATATACCTACATAAGATGTAGGTATCGATAGTCATAGACAACGAGATAATCAAAGTATATCAATCAAGATCAAGAGTATGTCCCGTTTGGTTAATCTTAATGGTTATGTATGAATATGAACCATTGTTCCTGCGCCAATATGCTATTAAAAATCCAATACACTCTATTTGTTGATACAAGTCCGAGGAAGTAGTACCTATAGCAATATGAAAAGAAATCGTTCCTAATGTACACATCTCTGTATCTTGCATAATTTAAATGCATTGCACCAATCACCTCGGCTCCCATTCGTTAATTACAAATAATTATGCCTAAGACTCGTGCTCGTTACTATTAGTCGTGCGCCCGCCTCGGCATTCGACGCGAGAGTGAACGGAAAGCGCGCCAGACGCTCATCTAACTCGAGCGAGGAGGAGCTTACAGATGAACCAACCTAACCGCGATTTGAGCACACAATAATGTACCCTGTGTATATGGCAGTAAGGGCTTCGAGACTTCGGATACAAAATGGTACTGCACGCATCCCGCCCCTCTAACGAAGGCCAACTATTGGCTTATTTAAAAATCGATTCCATTTTATAAATATGTAACCGTTGCGTCCTACTTCCCTCCAAACGGCTTTAACATGCAAACTTGCGCAACAAAACTCAACCGTATTTTGTTCATCAAAATTTGATATTCGAACGGCAGTTGAATAGTGTTGAGTCATTATTTATCGATATCGAGTCAATTGTTTTACCGACATGTCTACGTCTTTGTTTTATTTAAAAGAGGCCCAAGAGATGTTTTTTTCTCGACAGTTTCGTGACAGTTTTTTTATGCGATGAAATAAACAATGAATGTCGTACTTACGTGGGTGAAATTGAAGCGGTCATAAATAATGGTGTATTTATGATTTATGGAAAGGTAAGGGGATTAGGGCACAGCTAGCGATGGATATTTAATGTAATAGATACAAGGGGCTTATTAATGGGTAATGATCGTGATTGTCGAGTGCGGCTGACTAGACGTCTCGTAGAGAGTAGAGTACGTAGGTACGTACGTATTAAACCGTTCATTATCGAGACTTAAAGGCTGTTATTGAATTTTCGGCACTCGTAAATACACCTTTAACGTTTTTGATGGGTTTTGGAAGATTTTCTACTACTTTCAGTAAATTATTTTTATTTTATATTGCGTTCTTTAACTATCATCAAATATTAAGAATAAATTAAGTACCTACCTAGGTACATATTAAATCTATCTAAAAAAGGCAATATCTGGAATATTTTAATATTTGAAAAGTTTGTTGTAGGTAAAGGATTTTGCCAAATTAAATTTAAAAAACGTGTTTTCAGTCTTTTCAAAATTACTAAATTTAAATGTTATTGATTTAAACTTTTACGATGATTGATCACTCACATTATAACGACGAACGATACTTAATCGCGTAACTTACTTACGTTAAATATGGTCCAGACGTTTGTATGACGTTACACATGTTTACACATAGCCTGCCTGCAACCACAGGTACAGATAAAAAATCATGCCCGAAACGTCAGAACAATATTTAACGTAAGTTTATGCGATTACGTACCTATCGTTCGTCGTTAAAATAGGAATAATAGCTTATTGTGAATGTATAATGCTGGCGTTTTGCTGGTGGTAGGACCTCGTGCAGGGTCTGCCCGGATAGCTACCACCAAATAGTTAGTACTACTGTGTTCCGGTTTGGGGGTAAGATAGCCGGTGTAATTACTGACATAGATAGAGGCAATCCATCTAAGTCCTCAGGGTAGGCAGCGTATAGGCGATTTTTTGGTCACTAGGTCCACGGGCCACAGTTCCTGCTTTCCATCAGGTTGGGCTGAGAGCTCTGTTATCTACATTCATCACATGAAAAAAAAATGCAAAAATATAATAAATGCAATACGCTAAAATAGTTTAACTATAGATACCTGCCTAATGCCTAAATGGAAATAACATAATAATGAAGTAAACTAAAGCGAAGCAAGTACTCACGTATTTAAGCTAGGTAGTAGACAGATATTTCTACCTACATAGGTTCATTAGGTACACATATTTTTAATGTAGTAACGCCATTTGTGTCATTGTATTTTATTATTTTTTCTATCCACTACAAGCACTTCAAGTAATTAAAAACGTGTGGCAAATCCAAAAAAAGCCCCAAGTTAAACTAGAAATAAGGAAACAATGCCGGAATAATTAAACTAAAACAATACCCAACGTTCCACGCGAATCTCAAAAAAACGTTGAAAATTATAAAAACGTCTAAAATAGAATTGTTAGCGAAATTAAAAGTCTTTCAGATTTGTCGTCCATTAAGTAATAAGGCGGGTAATGGTGCGGGTCAGCGGTCCTATCGCGAATTTCAAAATCTGCCTATTTCGAAGATTTGTCTCTTTCACTCTAATGACGCCTTCGTTGGAGTGACAGAGACAAATCATCGATATTTACGAGTATCGAAATTCGCGGTAGAGGCCAGGCCTCAGGGGTTCCGTGGATAAAGGGGTTTCTGAACACGTCTGTGTTTGAATATTAACGTACGCAGCTATGTCTAGATTTGAATAAATGACACATTGCTACTGCGACATCATATATTATTTATTAATATTTAAACCAAAAAGCATTTTTTTACAGAAATACAGTTTACTTAGTGAAACATTTTTGTGTCATGTATGTTCGTATTATTCAGTAGCTTTGTATAACATACGAGCCCAGGTTTGATCCCGTGACGTGGCGTCCAGAATCAACTTAGTACCGATAAACTACCAATTACCAAAATTACTAAAAATATAGTAGGAATCTTTAGAAGTCCAAATACACACAACAATGTCCTTACAAACTTCATACCGATTGGAGTATTTCTCAAGAATATTGATTACAATTAAGAAAAAATATGATTTATGAAACGCCTGTTTAAGTTTCCCATCTGTCAATACTTTTGTCAAAATTATTATAAACTTAATTTGATTTAATTATGAAATTGGTTTGGTTTAACACATGTTTTTGGTTATATATAATATATGACCCTAGTTATGTAGTCACTTTCAATATCGTAAGTTAATTTATAATGTAATTTTCAATGTTTTACTTTTTAGATGAAAATTTGGAAAATAAGTATCGAAAGAATCCGCTCCTAAATGTTACGACGTTCTTATTACACAGAATTGGACATATGTTTGAACATTCTCGTGTACACCTTATTTTGTGTTTGACTGTACCTTTTTTTCAGTGTTGTAAATAAGCAATTAGTATAATTTTGTATCATTAAAAAATTGGTAACATAAATTGAAAACGACAACTCACGCAATTAGCACCATTAATAATTGCGTACTAAACTTTTTGAAAAATAGTGACAAATAGATGACAGGTGTTATCTATTGGCCATTAACACGTCGAGCATTAGTACGTTTACCTTAAATAATGAAATAAAATATACAGTACAATGTCTAAATAGACGTCAAAACTGCGTATTAACAGCAACTTTATTTAATAAAGTCAGTTTTAATATGGCTGCTGTTTGTTTCTTCCATTACCGCCCAGGTTTAAATTAAAGTGCGGCTTACGTTTGCAAATAATAAATTGAATTTTTATCCGTCAGGGTTCCATTCGAAACAAATTAATTTCGATGTAAGGAAATTTAATAATGATTTTTACAGCCTTTTGATAATACAGGTAGCGAAGAATCATACGGCTCGCTTGATTGAAAGCGGCTAGCGTAGTCTATGGGCGGCCGCAAGATTAGCATCCTGAGATCCAGTGCCATTTGTTTAGTTTTTAAATTTAGAATTTTCTCTTAATTAATAAAAGTTCAAATAAAATTTCGAAATATGTACAAAATTTTGTACCCGAGGACTTAAGAGGTTACAGATTGCATGCATGTTGCCCTTTATCATAAGTATTTGCATACGAATGCGAGTGAGCTAAGTCATAATTTTAATTTGTACAGTGCTTTGGTTTTTACTGTGTAATGCTGTATAAACATTATTAGAAATAATAAATAAAATCCTGCAGGTCCATAAGTACTTGATGTACCTACATACATAAGTCACTTTAATTTGTTTTCTCATAGATAACCTACTCTTACTCTGTGTTACTATTTACTACCTATGTGGGAGTAAGCGTTGTTAGGAAAACTTACCGTAAAAAAATATCATGGATCTCTAATAACGGCAATAATAGTGTGAAATATAATGATAAATCAATTAATATCTTTTATTTTTATTGGTAGTTCCGTGAAATAAAATTCGTTCATAAAAATCTGTTTATTCATGTTTGTCTATTCACGAAAGCTTCTATTTATTTTATCTTCTAAGAAATGCTGAAATTAATGTTCATTTACGCCTTAGGAAATCCTCTCATAGTTCCTTACTTCGATATTAAATCTAGTAATAATGGGCAAACGGTGGTACTATCGCGGTTAGAGCGAATACAAACAGAAGTTGCCATATGAATATTATTAAATTTCTCCCCTCTAGTGGTGAGACGAGACAACCAGACTACGTCGATATCGATGTTGTGTAAAAATTTAAAACTTTTGAACACTAGGTCTTAGAATCAAAATATAGTATAATCTGGCAAACCGTAGTGGTTAATAATTAACTGTAAAATGACTAACATAAACGAATAACCACTAGCTTATTTAGTTACACCGTTATGGCAAATCCAAATAACAAATTAATTTGTTATTTGGATCTATCACTATTTGCACTAAAGTAAATTGTAGTTTAAAGGGGTTTGGGTAAAGTTGGCGTCGTTTTTAAATTTTGGCGGCCACTCATGAAAGTAGTAAATTTGAAAAGAGCAATTTAAAATAAACTTATTTTATTACGGAGTGCATATAGCTAAATTATATCGGAGCCGAGATATCATACTTTAAAGTTTTATAGTAAAGACTCACATTTATTTTTGAAATGCATCGGAATGAGTTAAAACTACTATTGTGTATGGCCACGTAAAACCAAACCTTAACTCATAAGGTAACCTTGGACATAAAGTTCTTTTTAACCGACTTCAAAAAGGAGGAGGTTTACAATTCGACGAAATCTTTTTTTTTTATGTATGTTCCCCGATTACTCGAAGACGCGTGGACCGATTTGGACAATTCTTTTTTGTTTGAAAGGTTATACCTTCTAGTTGGTTCCATTGTCGTCGGGTCCAGATCTGATGATGGGATCCTGGAGAAATCAACGGAATTCTTCAAATGTTGTAGGCATCCATGACATTATTAACTTATTTTCGGAAGCTAATCAAGTATTTGTGTCTAGTAATGAGCGATTAGGAGTTGGAGGATCGTTCTTTAAATATAACATATTTCACGTTTTTTGGAAGCTATTCGAGTATATGCCTTTAGGTGGTCATAGGCTCATGTTGGTGAGCTGATGATGGAAATTATGATTCCAACAATAAGGAGTTGGAGGATAATTCTTTAAATATAACACATTTCATGTTTTTTTGGAAGCTGTTCGAGTATTTGCCTTTAGGTGGTCATAGGCTCATGTTGGTGAGCTGATGATGGAAGGTACAACTCCTTAGGGATTAGGAGTTGGAGAATAATTCTTTAAATATAACATATTTTATGTATTTTTGCAGCTATTTGTGTATGTGCATTTAGATGATCATGTAAATAAAGGTACAAGTACTTGGCGATTAATTTATACTACTAAAAAGCAAAAAATAAAATATTTTAAAAATAAAAATAAAACCGCCTTCAAAAATACGCTGGAACTAAAAAGTGCAAAATAATTTTAGGTCACTTAGGCACCGACTTCAAAGAGATCAGTAGGGTACTTAGCAATCATATATTATTACAATGAATAGGGTAACAGATTTAAAGGTTTGGGTAGGAAAACCTAAGTGACCTAAAATTATTTTGCACTTTTTAGGTCCAGCGTATTTTTTAAGGCGGTTTTATTCGGTCAATGATTATTTAGAGATAGTTCCTTTTTTCTTTAACACGGCGATTTTATGACGGATGTCGATGAACGTTCTATTGAACGTAATTATGTCAAAGGTTTTATGTCGCATTTTAAACAACAAATAAAAGTATTCATATTTTTACACCTTATGCGTGTTTTTTCAGGTATATTAATTAATGTAGACAAGCGAATCGTATGTTTTCGGGTAGGTACCTAATGACATGTAATGTCAATTGGTTCTTGGGATGGGGTAGGTATAAAGAACATCTTGATCCCCCGGTACAGTTTTTAGAGAGAGTGATTCGCCAAGATAATATTGAGAATGAAGTTTACGACGAGCCAGATAATGTGTAAAAAAATAATTCAACATAATACTAAAAATTACAAATGACGTTATCTGGGAAAAGGGACGTTATTGTCATTGGCGCTTATGACGTTGAGCCATGTTTGTATACAAATACGACGTCACTGGACGTAAGAGCCATCGACAATAAGGTCCCACATCCCAAATAATGTCACATATGTTGTGTAGTATACATAAGAAAGCATTAGTAACAATTCCAATCTAAAAACTAATCTAATTAGGTACATTTCCTACTTGGAAATATGTCAAAACATTTTGCATGTGTGCATCACACCTGTGTTTCCTTATGGTGTAGTCAGAGGGTGAACCGTCGAAACCATTTTGCAACATTTCTAATGTTCACTAAACAGACAGCATAGAAATCGCATAAGAAAATACAGTTGCATTTTCATATACCTCATATCTTCTTTTTTTAAGTCGGTTAAGTTAACTATTATACTTCAAGTGCAATATCCTTGTATCTTTGTTAGTAGTATTATCGAGTTAAATAAGCCTGTAGTCATCTAAGCTGTCTTCTAAACCTGTGTTAGTTAGGTATATTCACTGGTCCAATAACATTGTTTGATTCATATCTTGGCTCCGATATTACTAACGGCAAAACTTATTTTGTAAATAAGCTAGTCTAAGGTAGCACTACAAAATAGTAGTAACATAAACGATGGCCGCTGAAAAAAAAAATGACGCCACTAGTCCATACAAAAATACCCAATCCCCTTTAAAATATTATGTGTTTTACCATTTTCATTCCTGATGCGTTGGTAAATTTAACAGCCAAGGCAATGCGTATTTTTTACTTAGTTTCGTAGAACCCAGCCGGATAAATATACGAAAGAGTTTCTGCCTTAGTCGAAACGGAGACCTGCGTTCCGCCTCGGTCAGTGATAGAAAAATACGTCTTAAGGTTAGGGCCTTAAAAGCTTTCTCTTACACAATATAAGTCACGTGCCGCAGGTCTCCGTTTCGACTAAGGCAGAAACTCTTTCGTATATTTATCCGGCTGGGTTCTACACTTTCTACAGGCCCTACATCTGTAACAATTCTAAACACGTTTTATGTACATTTACATTATATTTTTTTTTTTTATAAAGTTATAAGTCTCTACGATAAGTCAAAGAAAATTGAAGTCCAGATACAGTTGGATTCAAAATGGCATGGACAGTTTATGAATGAATTCATTCATAAATCGTCCATGCAATTCTGAACGCCACTGTACCTTCCTACAGTAACGTAAAACAGTTTGATTTTAACAAAACATCGATAACACAATATCGAATATCATCCCAACCCTAGCTGTCCCACTACGTAAGAGATTTCGCGCCAATTTTCTCCACGGGGTTGCCAATAATGAATATTTGTGCGTTCCAAACGCTCCAAATCGGACATGTGGCTAGATTGCGTACGCGAAGCATCCACTTTGGACGCATTTCACGCTTGCTTGGTAGGGGCAAGAAGAGCGATACGGACCCTTCTTAAAAAAAGCTCTATACTCTATGGCGTTGATATAGAGGCGTTTTTATGAAGGCTCGTTGAAATTTGTTTTGAGTATCAGATTTCGGTAGTTTGCCGGCGTGAGGTCTTTAGTGTTTTTTGGTTATATTTGATAGTGAAATAATGGAAGGGTGTAGGGGTTATTTGGTTTTGTAACATTTTGAAAAGACGGTGTTTGGCACACCTGTTGAAAAGCGAATATCGTAGCCTATGGAACCCAGCATAGTAAGACCGTATGTATAGAGTTCCATGAACAGTCAACCATATCACAACACAAGGTCACAGTGCTGACTAATAACAATAATAACCCTACATTAAAAACATAAAACAATGCTAATTGTAGATTTTTGCTAATTGTAAATGTTGTCGTTATGTTCGTCATAATAGGCTTTAAAGTTTGACGTTGCAGGCGGATAACCTCGAGATAACGAGTAAAGGATTTTCATACGAATTTAACGGCCTAGGCCGGTAATTAATTTTTTTTAAAACATGGCGTCGGTTTTCATGAACAGGCTAAACAGCTAAATTCTGTTTTTTGTTATCGTCGTATTTTTTATTTCATTGCATATGTTTGAGAAAATCACTATACAAATACATGCCTCGCCGTGAAATGAGCTTACCGGCTTCGTATCACTGTCCATACCTACTCAGCCGGTAAGCCCATCTTTCCCGGCGTCTGCAGTAATGTACTATTAACGGTTTGTTTACATAGTTCGCTACTATTAACGACGAATGTCTCTCAGGGTTTCTAAATTTGTATAGCTCGGGCAAACATTTGCAGATGGGAGGAAACAACTTCGAGGATGAGGTGAATAAAAGAATTTAGCTAGATTGGGCAGCATTTGGAAAGCTACTTCGAGCCTTTACATTGTCGATCCCAGTGTCTGAAGACAAAAGTCTTCAATCAGTGCGCCCTACCCGTCATGACGTACGGAGCCGAAATGTGGACACTAATGGTACGGCTGGTCCACAAGTTCAAGGTCGCTCAGCGAGCTGCGGAAAGGGCTATGCTCGGCTTTGGCAGAGAACCAAAGTGATAGGCATAGCCCACTGTATTAGCAAGCTGAAGTGGGAGGTGGGAGTAGGCTGGCCATATTTGCTGTAGAACCAACAACCGTTGGGGCAAACGAGTTCTTGAGTGGAGACTGCGTTTCGGCAAGCGTAGTATAGGACGACCTCAGGCAAGGTGGAGCGACGATTTGCGCAGGATGGCTGGCAGGAGCTGGATGCAAGCAGCCGAAGATCGAAGACGGTGGCGTGAAATTGGGGAGGCCTATGTCCAGCAGTGGATTGCGATAGGCTGATGATGATGTATTGTTAAGTGTCAATTATTTATCGATAGTTAAAGAGCATTTCATTCAATCCCTCTGTCATTTTAAGTTTTGCTATGCAAAATTTCGGTCCTGCTATGAACTCTATGAACAACTGTTTTCAAGGCCACGCCGCCGATTCGCCGCCGCCGCCGATCAATTTTGACCGGCGCGCCGCCGCCGGCTATTTGGCCATCGGCGCTCATGTCTATTTCTAATAGGCCACTAATTGTACAGTCAACAAAATTATGGTCTACCAATTTTCAAATTGTATAGATGAATTCATAAGGTAATCCACTCATAAATACGTTAAGATTTTCTTATCACACTAGAATAAGGTGCATTGGGTCCATGAATGTAGGATTAATATGGATTTGACAACGTTATAATAATAGCAAGAACGAAAGGGATGGTCTTATGAAACTTTTTACTAGTGGAAGTGAAAAGGAACGATAATCGTCCGTCCTTATCACTGTGCCACTATTTTGTGTGTGTGTGTGCATTAGATGCTAAATGTAAGTGCCAGACAAATGCGTTGAATACGTCACTAAGTGCCTGTGTGGCACTTTCTTCTTAGTAGTAAGTGACTATGTCTATCCCTCTTAGTGGCACACTATGTGCGGCCCCTCGATTGGGTCATATTTTTGAGTATTTTTTACAGTTCTATTTTGTACACTTCGCCCATTAACTAGTATCTAGTATATTATGTATAATAACATACACAGATAGGTCTGAGGCGGACAACCATATATTTCCGGCCGAGGTATGTATAGTGTTTTTCTCAAATATGCAATGAAATAAACAACAAAAACATCAATGTTTTTTTTTATTTGCATAGTGACAGAATGTCATGATACTCATGATGCCTGTGCCACAAATGTATGTGGATTAGAATTAAAAAAAGAGCACTTTGCCGGCCTAGGCCTTCAAGATTTGTATTAAATTCCATTAACGACCTCTTGCCCTAGTCGCACCTGTAACGTCATACTTCGCAGCCTATTATAAGTTTATACCTAAGGAACATAACAACAATATTTCATTGCATGTTTGAGAAAATGCATTTTATAGGATTATTTGTTTCTACACACAACTCGAATGAGCCCAAGGCCCAGGAATGAGAAAAATCCTTCCAAAGATGTCAAGGTCAAACATAATCGTAATGTGGACCCATCCTCAAAGTAATACCCGCTCCATTGTGTGCGTATCGAAAAACGCATAAATTCAAATTAATAACGTTCGGTTCACACTTATTTAATGAGCCGGGGTCGCGAACAATTTGGCAGTTTCCTTTAAACATTCATTTCGGTTTTAAGAAGCCTTATAAAAAGTGCGAAATGTGGCCGACCCCTGAAACCAAAGACAATAAATTATTTCCTCTGTCGGACTGAGGTCGCTACCGTACAAGCCAGTCTTAATTTCGAAAAAGATTTATTGCCAACCGCTACTAAAAAACACCCATAAAATATTACGTTCAATTTGTACAAATTAAATAAAGAACACAGATTTTCGAACGATCTTCGATTTAACTATGATTCTATTTAAACCTTAACGGCGTAAACTGAAAGTCTACAGTCGATTGAAGTCATTTTATTATGATTTACAAAAGCGTGAAATCGATGTTATTGTTTTTTTATAAGATTTTTTTATGGTTAGGTTGGTAATTATGCAAATGTGTGTTATAAAAACGCAACTCGGGTATTCTGTTCTATTTTTATTTGGTGCTCATTTTATTGTGCTCAACTCAACATTTTGATAGCGAAATCGCAAATATACATGTCAAAAAATAATTACAAGTTTTATGAAAAATATTTTCATCTAAAACTAAATGCTTATTTCATCGAAGGGCTTGCGTTTGGTTGTCACTGTCGAGATATAAAAAGTTTTGTCTGATTAGCACGAAACAGTGCATGAAGCCCTGCGGCCCTACCGCGAAAATCGAAGTTCGTAAATTTCGAGGATTTTTCTCTGTCACTCCAACGAAGGCGTCATTAGAGTGAAAGAGACAAATCCTCTAAATTTACGAATTTCGTTTTTCGCGGTAGGGCCGCTGTGTGGGTACCATGGGCTGCCGCCGCGTTCTTAACGCAGACTTAGTTACTATTCATCCATCCCGCTCGTTGACAAGGTACTCGCGTATTGGTGCGAGTGAGCCAGATTGAAAGTAAGTCCGCGTTAATAACGCTTGTGCAGCTGATGATACGACTATAGTAGCAGTAGAGTTGGAAAGTCAAGGATAAATATATTTTGTTTTGTTAAAAGTACAAATCAAAATATTTAGTTAATAAATAATTTGATTTGTGTTTTCACAATATGTTCAAGGATATATTTTTTATATTGTAATGTATACAGGAAAATAACAAATTATAACTAAAAATTGTCTCGGTAATTGATCTTATGATCTATAAAGGAACTGGTATATTAGGTACTGATGACGGTATAAGGTAAAGTGGGGTAAGATCGAACGGTTTTTTTTAATGGGGTAAGACAAAAAGCTACCTGTATACGCTGTGCCAGAAGGACGACTTTTCGTCTTACCCCATTAATAAAACCTTTCAATCTTACCCCACCTTACCTTTCCATTACTATAAAACTTAATTGGCTTTCTGCGTAGACATATATATGTGCTGCATAAGCTGTAAATGCCGTCAAGATAAGACTGTAAGAGGGAATTACAGAGTAAAAATAAAATTCATTTCACTTAATTAGTAAAACTTATAAGTATTTTAATGACAAACGGGACTTAATCGCGTAAACTTACTTTGAATATTATCTTGACGTTTCGAGCATGACCCGCCCTAAGCCCGCGCGGCTAGGTGTTGATACCTTTCTCGCTGATCTGCCTACGATCACGGGTGTAACATCAGGCCCGAAACGTCAGGATAGGTAATTTAACGTAAGTTTACGCGATTAAGTCCCGTTTATCGTTAAAATTTGAGTAATAATACTGATAATCGTTTGTATTTCGTATAAAAATATATTTCATATTCGTGATAAAAGTTTAAATCCGTAACTAAATTATAAATATTAGATGTCATATACCAAAGAAAAACGACCAAGATCACCTATGTCCGAGGTGGGGATCGAACCCACGTACTCAGCTTTCGCGGCTGATGCCTGTACCCCTCGGCCACTCGGTCTTAGCAACCACCGGTCAAATTTCTCGGGTATATGCAATCCCTTACAAGGCTAGGCGCCTTTGACCATTCTCTAAGGGCAAGCACTAACTACATGCCTGCACCTCCTATTAGAATACTTTACAGTTTTCTAGAATAGCTAGAGAGAGATGGTGCTGCCATCTATTGAACATATTGCGAAAACACAAATCAAATTATTTATTAACTAAATATTTTGATTTGTACTTTTATTTTTTCTCCAGTAGTCACACTACTTAATACTATATAAATTATAAATATTAGATGTCATATACCAAAGAAAAACGACCAAGATCACCTATGTCCGAGGTGGGGATCGAACCCACGTACTCAGCTTTCGCGGCTGATGCCTGTACCCCTCGGCCACTCGGTCTTAGCAACCACCGGTCAAATTTCTCGGGTATATGCAATCCCTTACAAGGCTAGGCGCCTTTGACCATTCTCTAAGGGCAAGCACTAACTACATGCCTGCACCTCCTATTAGAATACTTTACAGTTTTCTAGAACAGCTAGAGAGAGAGATGGTGCTGCCATCTATTGAACATATTGCGAAAACACAAATCAAATTATTTATTAACTAAATATTTTGATTTGTACTTTTATTTTTTCTCCAGTAGTCACACTACTTAATACTATATAAATTATAAATATTAGATGTCATATACCAAAGAAAAACGACCAAGATCACCTATGTCCGAGGTGGGGATCGAACCCACGTACTCAGCTTTCGCGGCTGATGCCTGTACCCCTCGGCCACTCGGTCTTAGCAACCACCGGTCAAATTTCTCGGGTATATGCAATCCCTTACAAGGCTAGGCGCCTTTGACCATTCTCTAAGGGCAAGCACTAACTACATGCCTGCACCTCCTATTAGAATACTTTACAGTTTCCTAGAATAGCTAGAGAGAGATGGTGCTGCCATCTATTGAACATATTGCGAAAACACAAATCAAATTATTTAATTTATTTATTAACTAAATATTTTGATTTGTACTTTTAATTTTTCTCCAGTAGTCACACTACTTAATACTATATAAATTATAAATATTAGATGTCATATACCAAAGAAAAACGACCAAGATCACCTATTAAAATTTAAAATTAAATTATATTATTATTATTAAATAATAATTATTATTATTATTCAATTTAAAAATTAAAAGTACAAATCAAAATATTTAGTTAATAAATAATTTGATTTGTGTTTTCGCAATATGTTCCGTAACTAAACTTGAATTACATCTCCAATGTTCTCTATTAACTTTTTCGTCGCCACGTCAAATAGAAAAGCTGTCAATCAGTG
Organism: Thaumatotibia leucotreta; assembly: GCA_025490895.1. Lineage (NCBI taxonomy): Eukaryota > Metazoa > Arthropoda > Insecta > Lepidoptera > Tortricidae > Thaumatotibia > Thaumatotibia leucotreta. Next base: position 116,259 of record JALPQI010001505.1, read on the forward strand.
TAAAACCAGAATTTGAACTTACGCACGTAAGCCTATAATTATTGCTCTGTGGGTCGTGAGGAACATACGTGGGACGGGACGCCGTAAATTTCAATTTCGCTTAAAAATTCGCGTACGCGTGGCGTCTATAGCTGTAGCTCAGCGTATTCCTTTGACGTCTGGCGGTCAAAAGATTATTCCGATGCCGGTATAATATCGGTAATTAATTTTAATAGATTACCCGTTTAATATATAAAACGATATTGTTTTATGAATTTGCCCTGAGAGCTGACATTGCAATATGTCGACATCGAGATTTGCTGTAAGCTTTTATGTAGGCGTTATATTTCATTGTTATAGTGTCCCCGCAGACAATCATCTACAGATGTCTACTCGTTGTAACTTATTGGTTCTAGTATTTAATCGCGACACTCCACTCTACGAAATCAACGAATTTCGACGCATCACGTTTTGTGTAACGAATGAATTTCGTAGAGTGGGGATAGAATGAGCGAATGATCTTTTGGTCTAACTGCACCTTAAGATTCTCGAAGATCTATTTTCTAAAGCATAAAGGTAATTAAATTTGACAGTAGGTAAATAAATCAACACCATTCGTACAAAATTCACTTTTATTAATTAATCTTAGTAACAAAAAATAAATTAATAAATACTAGCTAAAAAGCGTGTAGCCACCACCATATTATTATGATGCCCACTGATGGGCCCACAGCCTTGCGGATATACCCCTAAAGTCGGACGTCAATACAAGCTGCGAACAATGTAAACAAAGCATGGAATCATAATTTTCATTCTACTTGTATGTCATTAACTCATCTACTAAATCTATCGATGTGCTATTTTATTTAATCAATTGTTATTATACCATTCGTCAATATAATCTAAACAAAAATGTAAACAAATGTGGGTGACTTTCCATAGCATTTGACGTTTTCGACACATACTCGTATCGTGAAACACGTTCGCAGATATATTTTTACGTTAATACTAATAAATATCAATAATTTTAACAAAAAGACATGTGAACTGAAGGTTTAAAGTTTTAAGTTGGCAATAAAAGTAAAAGTGCGTGATTATGGAATACGAATAATGCAAGTTTTAAGTTGATTTTGTTTTTTTTTTCTACGAATGGTGTACAACATGGATGGAAGTATCCACACATACTTTTTTCCCGGTTTGTTTAGATTGTTAGCAACTACTATTGACAGCGACTAGTTATGCAGCATGTATTTTTAATATTACCTTAAACCGTAACCAAATGAAATTTTAAATTAGTAATAACCACTAAAACGTACTATCGTTATTTTTGTTATTTTATCGAGCAGTAATGTAATGAAAACACTAATCTGAAACACGGACAAATCGGATAGCTATTCAGTTGTGACAAGCAAAGTATATCATGTGGCGACACATAGGGGCTGATTGCAAAAAAAAACTTAGCTGAGGCTTTTAATAAAAACAAAACTTTTTTGTTTTACGGAGTACCCCATATACAGTGTATAGATTTTTTCTTGCAATCGACGCATAGCAGCTAGAATTTTTTTATATGTAAAAAAGTAAGTCTGAAAATTTCAATAAAACATGAAATGTTTAATAGGGTTATTCACTAATTACTCAATTTTGTTCGAGGTACTATCAAAAATACATATTGTATAGATGAATGAAAGAGAGCATGGATTTGCATTTGTAGTAGTGTTACTAATAAAAGTAACATTCTGAAGGTGAACCTTAATATGACTTTGCAATTAGGTTTAGAATTAGTCAAATCTGCCGTCCGAATGTAGAAAAAAATGTACACTCAAGGTCCGGCCACGACATTGGTCTAAAGGTGCATTCAGACCAAGCGAACATTCGCTATTCTAACCTCCCACTACGAAATTCGATCGATACACAAAAAGTGATTGGTTGATTTTGTAGAGCGGGGGATAAAACAGCGAATGCTCTTTTGGTCTGAATGCACCTTAAGACGACCAGCGGCGAGCGAATCCATGAGTTGGTGCGGGATGCTTATATGGGTACTCCCTCTCATACGTATGGTTTTCCGCTAATCCGGTCGCTTTGACCAATGTCGTGGCCGCGGCATAAGAGGGCAGAAATAGCAATAGTGACAGTACATTTGTCGACAAATATTGAGCCGTTATAAACTCGATACAACCGGGTCATTGTCAGATTTGGGTATCAGAGTTAGGATTTAGGTTAAAGGTCTTTTCGGTGAACATACCTAAAGTTAAGGAATACTATCGGATAGGGGTATACGTGGGATATAACAACTAAAGGTTGATACAACTAGGTTCTCCTGTCTACAACACTATGGATTAAAATAGAGACATAATGATACAAGCTGTTAACTTTTGACCGAATTTGTTTATCAGACTGACAATGAGGCAACTAGGTACAAATGCAATTCCACGCTTTCGGTAAATTGTCTTTTCCTATTCCTAGTACAACATTCTGCTTCTTAAAGACTAATCTGGCCACAGACCACATATTAAACTAGATACCGAAATAGTAGAGTGAAGGTAGGTACGAATACCAATATAGTACGGTCAAATCGTACATAATTTTACCCTAAACTCGCAAATCAAGTAGTATCGCTGCATTTTTGGTATGTTGTTTAGACACCACAGGGCAGTATAAAACCACATTTTGCAAGCAAAAAAAGGTTGTGCTAGCTGGGTAGTACGTGAAAAACTGCGAAATTTATGGCCATTTTTTAGTTTCTGATTTTTATTTAAAAAACCTTACGTTTTTTGATATCATATGTTATTAAACGTTTAAAGACTAATAAATTTCCAACAAGTTGAGCTAACATGCATTACCGTAGGTCTTATAGTTTCAGAGATTCGAGACTTTAAAAAGTACTCCTTTTTGTAAACTAGATAAAATTTTGTGTTTTGCTAACATTTTCGGCTTAATATCGCCTCACCTTATTATGCTACGAAAAACATGCGATAATGACCTTATAGCGCACTTAATATTCTTTAATTTAAGGGTAAAATTAGGTCAGTGAACTATGTGGTTGAAAGTATAAACCTGAAATTCATAAGGCAGGAGGCCCGCTATCTAAGTTTTTCATACAAATCGCAAGTCGAGTTGCAAAGCTGCAATTTTGGTATATTATAAAGGCCTTATAGATATATACGAAAATGTATATTAAAAGAAAAACAAAATAATAGTTTGGGCATAGGACGTAAAAAACGGAAAAAAATCGGACTTTTTTTAGTTTTTGACGTTTAACTAAAAATGTATTCTCTTTTTGATACTAATTGCTATAAAACTAAGAAAGAACATTAAATTTGAAAGGATTTGAGCTACGTTGCATCACCGTAAGTTATATATATTTTGAGATACGACATTTCTTAAAGTGCCCTTTTATCAAAAATTAAACAAATTTTAGGTTACGTTAAAGCTATTCACTAAATATTGGCAAAACGTTCGCGCTAAGAAAAAAAAAGTAATTGTAGATAACAACTACATTAAATTTGGAACAAATTGAGCTGATAACAATTACTGTAAGTCTTATAGTTGGGGGTATACGAGGCTTCAAAACATGCATTTATTTTCTTAACTTAATGAAGGGCACATTTTGAAATGTCGTATCTCTAAATCTATATAATTTAGGGTAATGCAAGGTAGCTCAAATCCTTTCAAATTTAATATTCTTTTTAAGTTTTGTAGCAATTAGTATCAAAAAGATAATAGTTTCGTAATTAAACGTCAAAAAGTAAAAGAAGTCCAATAATTTTTCAGTTTTTTTCGTCTTATGCCGAAATTCCTTTTTTGTATTTCTTGTAATATACATTTTTGTACGTCCTTATAGGGCCTATATAATATACTAAAATTGCAGCTTTGCAACACGACTTGCGATTTGTATGAAAAACTTAGATAGCGGGCCTACTGCCTTTTGAATTACGCGTTTATATTTTCAATTACAAAGTTTGCTGACATGATTTTACCCTTTAACGAAAGAATATTAAGTGCGCTATAAGGTCATTATCGCATGTTTTTCGTAGCATAATTAGGTGAGGCGATATTAAGCCGAAATCGTTAGGAAAACTCAAAATAGCGTTAGTTTACAAAAAAGAGTACTTTTAAGAAGTCGCAAATCTCTAAAAATATAAAACCTACGGTAATACATGTTAGCTCAACTTGTTGAAAATTTATTAATCTTTAAACGCTTCCTCCTAATGCGTCTATACGCATAGTTAATAGGAGAGGCCTACGTCCAGCAGTGGACTAACATAGGCTGATGATGATGATGATGAAACGCTTCCTAACATATAATGTCAAAAAACGTAAGATTTTTTTAATAAAAATCAGAAACTGAAAAATGACCGTAAATTTCGCAGTTTTTCACGTACTACGTAACTAGCACAACTTTTTTTTGCTTGCAAAATGTGGTTTTATAGTGCCCTATGGTGTCTAAACAACATACCAAAAATGCAGCTTTACTACATGTTTTGCGAGTTTAATATACGATTTGACCGTACTAATATGTAAGATCAAATTATTAAGGAAAATTTCATTACATTTTTATTTTTTTCAGTCGTTGACAGTTTGTAAATGGCAAGGGATAGTTGTGCCATTGTCGCCAAGTTCGATGCTATACCTAAGTAGTACGGACTAATGCGAAACGAAGTATTTCGTACCGTCACCGTAGCTATGGTATAGTCGCGACTTAAAGCCTCCAGTTTCAGCCTCCGTAGCCTAGTTGATAGTGACCCTGCCTACGAAGCTGGAGGTTCCGGGTTCGAATCCCGGCGAGGGCATTATTTCTGTATTTATTTATCACAAATATATGTTCCTTGGTCATGGCTGTCTATATATTTAAGTATCTATATGTATCTATCTATTATATATATCGTCGCCTGATACTACCCTCATCACAAGCCTTAATTGAGCTTACCGTGGGGCTAGGTCGATTCGTGTAAGATGTCCCAAGATATTTATTTATTTATTTAAAGGCTGGGCTACACCGGATCGGAAATGTCATAGTAGAAGGCACACCGCTTGCACGTCACTCGCACGTGCACGCCGCGCAAGCGGTGTGTCATCTAATATGACATTTACCTACGCTACAACGCTCACGCTACGCACACGAGCAAGCGCATATCACTATGTAAAAGTGAAAGCAGCATTAACCGGTTGTATAGTGGTAAGTATAGTACGTGATCTGTGGTTCTGTAGGCTTAGCACAGGATTAGTGCGACAATATATCTTAGACTATCCCTCCCTCTTTTATTCATATAGTTAGTAAAAGATGGAAAACCTATCTCGCGGCGACATACTGACATACCAATCCTGTGATAAGCCTACTGGTTAACTAACTACAAAGACTAATTATATTACAATTATAGTCCAGAGGCAAATATTAGGCACCGTTTTTTTCTGGTTTTGTAACCATCGCAATTATATTTTGTGAGTATTATTAATATCACTACGCGTTTGTATCTTTAGGCAATACTGTAATTACAATTTTATAGGAACTACTTTAGCACTGGTCCTACAAAATTGAGCATTATTTCTACATTATTAACTCTTCAACAAGCCATGTATTTAAATTTCCTCGTTAATTCACCTTTCTACAATCACCTATGGGGCATGTATTTATTTTGTAGAGCTAATTTCTCGTGACTCATTTGGGCATCAGACTGGGAAGGTTTTTTAATATATTTAAGTTTCTTCAATCTCACAAAAAAATTCTAGAACCTCAATGACATTTAACCCTTAAATGTATGTTTTTTTTTGTAACTGATAGTGTTTTTGAGTGTTTATTTCGCACATAGCAGGAGAAATATTCAGCAATAAAATTATGAAAAAGCATCTAAATAGAGAACAAATTTGATGGGATATGTAAAATCAATTACATTTTCTCAAGATTACTGCCAAGAATAATTGTGAAAATTAAATAGTTTTTCTATTGAAATCCTTTCTAAGATATTGTTTTTTTATGTTATATTAAAAAAATGTGCATGTTCCTATTATGTGCATTTAAGGGTAGTTAATTTATGACTATTAAATCTGCAGAAAGTGACTAAAATATGATTACAGAAATAAATACCTACTGTATTGACGTACTGGAATGGTGCATTCATCTAAGTAATTACTTTCTAATATAATTAATGAAAATAAATAAGTACCCGCTAAGCGACAATTGTGACAGGAAATAATAGTACATTACGATACAAGTGCGAAAAAAATTTTGTTCGAAACGAGTGGCGATAAATTAAAACATGACCGAAGGTAGTGTTTTAAATCAACACGATTTACAAATTTCCTTTTCGCACGGGTATCGTGCGACATTTTTCAGTACAGATGGCCTCCGAAGTTTCGACCTGATAAAAAATGAACCATTTCTCGCACTAGTGCGTAAAAAAGCACCATCTGTACTGAAAACAATATTACTAAACGTAGTTGATTATTGTTTTTACTTCGAAGATCGATGATTTTCGACGAATTTTCTGTAAGAAAATTAAAGGTTTATAAGTTATAAGCAATATGTTAGCTATAGTAAACCAAAGTAACGAACATTACTTGCTATGCCCATGAAATGAACATAAAACGACTTGGGGTTTCATATTCAGTTTAGGTGATCAAAAATAATGTTTTGAAAATGAAACACAGAATTTTATCTACCTTTTTGAAAACTGTATTTTATTGTTTTGTTCACTTAAATTGTATTTTATTTAAAAAAATCCCACTATTGGACGTATACTACTCAAAAGAAACTAAAGGTAATTTCGCCACCCGTACTTCATTTAAGTTTATTAGGAGAAGGTGGTATCTAAATAAGTGAACTTTAATTTAATAATTCGTTAACTTACAACAAAAAAATAAGATTTTTTATCGTAAAAAAATTCAATACACAAAATTAAAAAATATAAGTTACAGTCATTAAACTCAAGTGGACTCGACTTTATTTTCTTTTGAGGAGTATCTTCTGATAGATTAAAAAGAAAAGTCACTGATTTTGGTGACAAAATTCAAATCCCCAAACTTTTCTGATAAACTGAAATCAAGTTTGACAATGACATTTTAGGAGTTTCTCTTGTATGTGGGCCTAAGGCACTGGTCTCACCGCGAGCTACTAAGCTATGAACTAGCGGCTATAAACACGAACTAAAGATAAGCACTCCCGTGTAAATAAAAGCGACACGGCGATACTCGCCCAGCTATCAGCTATCACCGCCGGGCGAGTATCGCCGTGTCCTGCGACCATATATAACATGGACGTCTAACGCCAGCTCAAGAATGCCCCCAAAAACAATTGTTCAATTGTGCCAAGATGGGGAGGACATAGCACTTTTCTTAACACCGCGCATATTTCGGCGCAACATCTTTAACAAATGTTTTTAGCATATAGCCAATCAAAACTTTGACGGACCAATCACAACTATTTTTAAATGGCGGTTTAAGATTTTTATAGGTTGACATGGAAATTCATTACCGTGATGCATTGGAGAGGGGGTGACAGTTGTCAACTAAAATTTCAGGACCGTTTTTGAAAGGCAATTTAATATGGCGTGCGGCTTCCATGTTTTATTTGTTCGTAGGCCGTGTCTCTTTTTTTTTACACGGGAGTGCGTATCTTTTGTTCGTGTTTATAGCAGATAGTTCATAGCTTAGTAGCTCGCGGTGAGACCAGTGCCTTAGGAGGTTTTATAAGCAGACATCGGATTCCGTGGGGCGAATTCTCTTGACAGCTAGGTACTTCCTATATCGATAAACTCATTTACCGATACTAGTTCTACATATTAGTGACCGCCCCCAACATTGTACGTATTTTTTGTAACTATGTATTGGTCTGAAGACAAGTATGAAAGTCACACTTTTTTATATTTTTGAGTGAAAATAAATAATGCGTATTAAAAAAATAGAAGACTTGCTTCGAAAGCAACCTGAAGTAATTTAGCACGGGTTTAAGTTTCAACAATAAAAGATGAGACAGTTATGAAGAAATTAATTGTGACGAGTAAATTTTTAAAAACGTTTGCAATAACAATGAGAACATTTAGTTGTTATTTTATTGCTTGTACTCTTCTAATAAAAAAATACTTTATAAGCAAACCTTTGTGTTATCACTAGTATTTAAAACTAATATCGATAGATGAATTTATCGATATAGGAAGTCCCTAGCTGTCAAGAAGATTTGTCCCAAGGAATCCGATGTCTGGTTATAAGTACCCATAACTTACCTCACGACATCTGACAAGTCCTTAGCATTGCAAATCCACTTGTGGCCCAAGTTCTCGCTTTTGTCGTACGTGTGCAGCGACACTGGTGCGTCGCGCTCGCTGCGTGATTGACGAATTGATTCGTACAGCTGGAAATGCATATGTGTAAGTATAAAAGGGTTAATCACTTTTTAGGGTTCCGTAGTAAACTAATCTCCAAACTGGAGTTCGAGGCCAAAGAAACTACGACAGATGCGTTACTGTGAAATCTGTCAAAGTCTCATAAGCAGGGCCCGTAATTTTCATGCCGATGACATCAATTTGACGTCACGCTCCATTTAGGGTGATCCAAAATAGTTTTATTGTTAAATATTAATCATTAGTCGTCAATCATTATAATCATGTACAAATAGCTTCGAAAGTAGTCTATTTACACGTGAAATAAATAATACCTACTTGATACGTGCTTTACGTTAAAGAGGAATTCTGTTTTCTACGTAATAATTGAAATGTGTTAACAATATCATTAAATAAAATGTATGTATGAAAACAAATCAAATAGTTTTACTTATGTTTCACGTATCAAGTAGGTATTATTTATTTCAAGTGTAAATATACTACTTTTGAAGTTATTTGTACATGATTAAAATGATTGACGACTAATGATTAATATTTAACAATACAACTATTTTGGATCATCCTAAATGGAGCGTGACGTCAAATTGATGTCATCGGCATGAAAATTACGGGCCCTGCTCATAAGTCATTGTCAAATAAAGTTTTCAGGTTTCACCAACCTTTTTGTCATTTAATTCATTTATGTAAAATAATTCCTAATAAAAACATTACTCCTGTAATATTTGTACACCTTTTTGTTAAATATGGCTGTCGCAACTCGGATTTTTTTAAAAACAAGTAAATACCTACAAACTTTTCTTTTCTCTAACCTAACATTGATAAGACAAAATTTTATTGTAAAGAACTTAAAAAAATTGATAGGAGCCTACGTTTCAAAGGCTATTTTGAAAAGAATAAAACACACAAAATTAACGAGTCAAGAAAAATAACAACAGATTGAAGTAATCAAAAAATAAATACATAACAAGGCAGAAATCACTACGGAGCAACAGAAAGCATTCGAGCACTCAGAACAGACGTCAGTTGTGGAATAACAGTGACAAGTCTATGTAAAAGCACGCTACACAGTATTATTCTGTAATTAGCTAAACATAGGCAGAAGTAGAGGGTTTTAATAATCCATGTGTAGTTAAATTGTTGTACCAAATGTTATTAACACCTGTGGTGATACAAGCGCAATACCAACTTTGTTACTAATAATTGCGGATAATTATTTTTTTATTACAATATCTGATATCTACGTGAAAATAAGTAAATAATATTATTTCTATAAATTTAACAATTATAATTACTAATAAATAAGTTATGTTAACGTCTCTTTTTAGAAAATAAGGATTTACTATTGTAAGAACATTTTATTGTTGTGGCAACATTTTCGCAGTTTTTTTGGCCTCCAGTTTGGAGATTAGAAACCCTTATATTTCACCACGCCCGTCTGTCCGCAGCTTAGCTTAGTGACCATTTGTACAAGAAATTTTAAATTTTGTGTTTGTCAGATTCGTCTTAATGAGTACTGTCTGTTATAGCCATGGTTACGGTCTCCTGAGTAACGCTGGTTTTAAACAAAATTATGTTATAAATATTAGATGTCATATACCAAAGAAAAACGACCAAGATCACCTAACGTCGTTTCTTTGGTACATGACATCTAATATTTATAATGTATTAAGTAGTGTGACTACTGGGGAAAAATAAAAAGTCCAAATCAAAATATTTAGTTAATAAATAGTTTGATTCGTGTTTTCACAATACGTTCAAAATTATGTTACTTAAATTATACAAACATGCATTATTCTGTTGTTAAGCTTTAACTTGGCAGTGTATCTTAAACGATACATGCTTTTTGACCCACTTTTTGTATTTTTTTAAAGATAGAATTTCTGCTCTACACACCGGCGAGGATCTAGAACGCACGATTTTTTCAAATTCTGCCAAGTTTAGGGTAAGCCCTTTCCTTAATGGGCCACCTACAAACATGGAATACATGCATGTTTTCAAGTAATGTACACAGTAAATATAGCTTCAATCAATTTGTCTTTTAACCAACAGATGTCCCTACCTTAGCCCCCACGACGTAGGGTACAATGACGTCATCTTTAGCGTGAAGAATGAGCAGCGGCAGCGACGGAACGCGAGCGAGGTGCTCGTCCGAGCGGAAACTGTGCTCCCGCCGGGATTCGAACTGGGACACGAACGTCGCCCGGTAGTACGGCAGCCACGTAACTAGCTGCAACCACAATATAACACTCATCAGTCAGTAATCAGCTATGCTATTCTCTTATTGACACATTCGACGCTGCGTTCGTCAACGAGCTCGATGTCGAGACAGCCTTGTCTAAAATCTTAGTCGTTTGATTTGACATTAGGAATCGAGACTGTGAGCGAGGTTGCGGGCGAGTTCGTCGCTGTTTTTCGTTAGAGAATACGAAGTTCGTACATTGAACGTCAAACTCTCGACGCAGTGTAGTTCCAGCTCACGCCGCATTCGTCGCCGAGCACTAGTGTCGTTTAAAGTACATTAGTGAATACCATTTTTAGGCTCGACGTTGCCGCAGCGCTGACACAGCGCTGACAGCAAGGCGGTTTCCTTAGTGAATAACACTGCAGTCATTTATCTAAAACATGGTAAAGTATACAGGTCTTCCAACACATAAGTTTGAGCTACATGTTTAGTCAAAAGGACATGCAAATATATATTTTTTTTATTTATTAAGAACACAAACACACAATTGGCAAATGTCAATTGGCCTTCCACGGCTACATCATGTCAAACCTCCGGTATGGTCTTGTCTTGTGGGGTAACTCCACATACGCAAACCGGTTATTTTTATTGCAAAAAAAATGTGTGAGAGCTATGTGTGGAGCAAGGACGATCGACTCTTGTCGGCCACTATTTAAAAAGTTAAAAATTCTGCCTTTACCCACGTTGTACATCTATGAAGTGTGCCTTTTTGTTAAAAACCATTTACATTCATATAAAGTTATACCATCGAACTCAAGGTCAACATCCAGGCTCCATGGGTTTAATCTTCAGTATCCGAACCACAAGTCCGCTCACTTTGAAAAAAGTATATTGTATATGTCGGTGAAGATTTTTAACAGACTACCTGAAGATCTAAAGTCCCCAGATTGCGTACGCTTCAAAACTAAATTATTCGATTGGTGCTTAGGTAGGCTGTACTACGATATTAATGAGCATTTTGAAACCAACACTATATGACATTACTTATACTTATTTCCTGACATCTCGATTGATAGCATAGTGCAGCTTATTTAATTTAATTTAATCTTACTTAATTTCATCCACATATGTTTATTTTATTGATCATCTGTTCTCGTAACACTTTTCATGGCATGACATTGACTTCTTTATATTCACAGTAATAATAATAATTTCATAATTCATTCAATTCATCCATTATAATATTCATAATTCTAATATATTGACATTAAAATTTTATCCAATGACATGTAATGAAAATCTATTGTGCGCCATATACTGGCTGATTGTGAAGAACTACAAAACTACTGTACACCCTTTATTACTACTCACTTTCATACAATAAATTATTTGAATTTGAATTTGAAACAGTCACATAAACAAATGAGGATAGAGTACAATGTACGAAAACATGAACAGAAAAAGACCTGAAGGTTCATTTCTAAATAAAAGTTAACAAAACTATAACAAGAGATAGAAAACATGAGCCATACACAATACGACGTCTAACGCTAGATGTAATAGTAGGTATACAATTTTAACTGAAAGAGTACAAAGTGCAAAAATTGTGAGAAACATAGGTTTGAAAATGTATACTTATTACGAAAATATTTATGAGTAGATGCCGCATGCATAAATTAAATATATTGATTATTTACCAAAAGGAATGTTATTCAGTTAGGTATTCATTAATTGAGTAGTATGCTTTGGACACTAAAAAGTTAAATAATGCGGTTTTAAATTCTTTCATCTTCTCATCATTAGCCTATCTCAGTCCACAGCTGGACATAGCCTACGGAGGTAAATAATCTAATGGCTATTTAACAGGTGACAAAAAAATATAAAAGGTGGTGACTATAGTAGCTTGCAGAGAATAACTGCACATATTATTATCAGGGTGAGTCAACTTTTTTTGATCTGTTATTACGATGGTTACAGTCTCCTGAGTAACCCTGGTTTTA